>OX155958.1:11860003-11982258 GCA_944548615.1 Micropterix aruncella
ATTTAGTATATCCGCCGGCCGACTCATCGATTTTATTTTATGAAAGTGATATTAGTCGTTGGCTACTTGCCGGTAAAGTCTTGGGGTGACAAACCCGTTTTTTTTCTTTTTGGGATCGGATCAAAAACCCTGTACCTATATTCTAGCTTTACAACATTATCAAACCCTCATTTGATTTAGTTATGAACCTGTATACACTTTTTGGACTGACCTGTATCTGATTCCGTCTACAACAGTGAAGAAATTTGATTGAAGTGTCGTCAGTGCAGGGACCTCTTCTTCGCCTAGTGTGTATATCTGGAAGTCGTAAGTATAATTGATGTACATAACACAAATCATTACGTCAGGGCGAACCCGTCAACCCAGGAAGGTATACAGGTGTGTAATCGTTCTTTCAACCAGGGCTGGACGTAGACTTGGAGACGTACACAATCCAGCTCTGCCAACTGGCCCGCGAGAGTCCAACCCTTACCTCCCAGCACCGGGTAGTTAACCCAGCGGGCCAACCAAGCGCCCTCGCAAATTTTTTTTTTAAAAAATCAGTCGGATTGCACAATTGACTGGCTGACGCCGCAGGGTGCGCAAGCCGTCCAGGTACGCCCGAAGAGGCTTGGAGGCTACTGGATGGCTGCTGACCCGTAAGTTGAGCCGACCCATTAACGAAGCGGGTCATAATGGCCCAACTGCAGTAGGCACCGACATATATACATACACACACATACATACATTGTCATTATCAATGATAATCAATGAATCACAAGGTCAAACATACAACGTTGCGGGCTTAGATATGAGGGTTGAGTGTTTTACCCATGGACATCTATATGTATACCTTTCGCGCGTCACTGCCAAATTAAATTTGCTTATATTTTGTAATGAAAATTCAGCTGTAAACAGTGTAGGTATACAATACGATGCCCGCGAATAATACATATGTGGAATTCTGACGACTAAAAGCTGCAATCCACTGTTAAAGGAGTCCGTGTTTACGTTCATATTCATATATATATATATATATATATATATATATATATATATATATATATATATATATATATATATATATATATATATATATATATATATATATATATATATATATATATATATATATATATATATATATATATATATATATATATATATATATATATATATATATATATATATATATATATATATATATATTGTGGCGTCCTTTTTCAAGGGGCCGACGAATCAGCAGCCTCTACTGCGTTCGTTTAGTATAGTCCGTAATCTGCGGTTTCTTTTCCTAAAGCAGACTACGGCGTATTCACATCGAAAGGAGAGTTGAACGGCTTACCCCATATTCAGGTGGTTTGATCGCAGGCGATGTCGGATACGGCTCCGGTGAGAGTTACTTTCTTGATGTCGGGTGATGTATGGTCACGTCGGCTTCTCAGTGGCTCTTTACTGGGGCAGTATGTCGGCTATCCTCTATCGTTCACTTCCACTTTCTTCAATGTCACCATAGGGAGAATTATCTATTTTCTTTTACGGGACCACTAACCAGTAAACAAAAAACTCAGTCTTACGGGAGAAAAATGATTTATTTTAAAAATATAGCAAGTAATGTTTATTTAAAAATTTTACACTTAAGTCCAAAAGAAATCGTACAATTTGGCTTCTCACAACTGTTCTTAGGATATCTACATATTGTAAAATACCCGAGTCTAAACTGTCAATAATTTAGTTTTCGGTAACGCGAAGTTCACTCACACTAAATATACGTAACAAACGGTGTTGATGGTGTACACGGTGCCGACAGATTTCAGACTGGTTTGATCCCGTCCGCTCTCGCTTTTTAAGGGCTTTCGGGATCATTCCATATCGTGTTTTCGCGCGCTTCCCTATTATTGGCGGCGATTCTGGTCCAATATTTTCATTGGTTGCGTTTGAAAAGCGCGCGCTTACATTTTACTAAGGCGTGGCTTATAGCCTTCGGCTTTCTCCAACAGATGCCAGTATGCGCTATTTATGTCGATTTTAAGATTAAATTATAATCTAGCTAATTTAACCTTTACAATATCTTAAGTTACGCTAATTTATTTCTAAACTAGCCTAGGTAATGGTTGTCTAATAATTATTTCAATATTTTACGCATTTAGTGAGTTTGTGATTGTTTTTTAATCTTAATGTTAGATTCCGTAATATTATAGCTATCTCTACGGTATGAACATCAAAAAATACATTAAAAAATAATAATTATTATTCTAGTTTTAATCTAGCTTAATTAGGACGTTAAGTGCCTCAATTTTTGGTTGTCTAAGTATGGCATTTGCTCATTGTTAAACTGTATTTCGGCGAGTCATTCCAGCGGCGGTATTTTCCATCGTCATCTGTGGTGCTGATTCGCCTATGGCGCCGGGTGTTTTATGGCTTTAGGGTCGGGATATTTTGCTTTATTGCCGTTTCTTCTTTCGGCGTAGAATATTCCGGGTTTTTTCCTAGAAACGAAGGCCGAGGGAGCTTTTTTTCTTAATCTGCAGCTGCCTTAATTTATGCAAAGCTGTTAGTGGAAAGATGCATTTGTTTTTGAGTCATGGATATTGAAACTTACTTTAGGGTTTCGTATGTTATTCTTAACCTAATATGCACATTTTATTTATCCCGCAATATTCCCTTCCCCGTGAAAGAACTATTTTTCCCCGTTGTTTTTGTGGGAAATAGTTATCTTTCACTACCATTAGGTTTAGTGGGTATACGAGCAATCTTGTGGACGGGTCGTTTGTATAATCGGCCGTTGCACATGATCGTCGCTGACCTAACTTGACCGTCTGGGGCCGTGTGTACCTGCGTTATTCGACCACGTAGCCATGCATTTCGTGGGGCTTGCTGCTCTATTAAGAACGCAATATCGCCTTCTTTGATGGGGTCTACTTCGTCGAGCCACTTAGATCGTTTCGCCAATGTCGGAATGTATTCCTTGGTGAACCGATTCCAAAAATGGTTAGCCAACGTTTGAGCAATTCTCCATTGTCTTTTTAGACATAGGTTTTCTGAATCATATACTCCTATATTTGACCTTCCTGATGACGAGCCGATGAGAAAGTGGTTAGGGGTTAAACTTTCTTCGTCTTGGTCGTCTAGGGACACATGAGTAAGAGGACGCGAGTTTACCGAATTTTCAGCTTCGGCCAGCAAAGTAAGTAACGTTTCGTCTCGCGGCGCCTTTTCCCTTAGAGTGGCGTTTAGGGCCTTTTTAACCGATTGTATCAGTCGTTCATAAAACCCTCCCATATGTGCGGCTGCTGGCGTAATGAAGTGCCAGTTTATCGCCTTCATAGCGCATTGGGATTTTATATCTTCATAATTTATACTCTTCATAACTAGCTTTATTTCATTATTAGATCCATGCAGGTTCGTACCGTTATCTGAATAGATATTAGTCGGTGGTCCTCGTCTGGCGCACATCCTCTTCAAGGCCATCATAGTCGCATCGCTTGACGCTGCATGCGCTATTTCGATATGGACGGCTCTTGTTGACATGCAACAGAAGAGGACGCCGTACCTTTTTTCCCGGTGGCGTCCTACGGTGACCTCTATGGGTCCGAAGAGGTCCAAACCTACATTTGTGAAAGGGCGAATGTGGTGCTCTAATCGAGTACTAGGTAGGTCCGCCATTTTCGGAGGAACTGGGCGGGCTCTATCCATTTGGCACTTTCTACATTCGCGGGTAACCGTTCGAATCGCTCCTCGTAACCGTAGAATCCAAAAGCGCTGCCGTAGCTCGTTGCAGACCCATTCTCGGCCTTGATGGCCGGAGCGTTCGTGTTGAGCAATGATCTGCAACCTAGTATACCGGTGTCGAGCATCCAATATGGCCGGCTTCTTTACTGTGAGCGCGATTCCTTCCACGGCGTTGATTCGACCACCCACTCGTAGGATTCCCTTGTCATCCAGGTATGCATTAAGGTTACGAGTTTTGCTGCTTTTATCTAAAGGTTTATTTTTTATTAGGTTGTCGAGGTCTTTTTCGAAACTATCCTTTTGACTCTGCCTTATCCAGTAGTCCTCGGCGCGGGTAATTTCTCCGGCCAAGAGGTGTAGTTCGCCAGACCCTTTTTTTAAACAGCGGTCTGTGAAGCGCATAACCCATGCGGTTGTTCGGAGTAGCCGCTCTAATTTTGAGAAACGCTCGGCGTTTATTAGGGGTTCGACCTGCGTGTCTGCGACCAAATGTACGGGCCGTTTCTCTTCTTCTTTGCCGCGATCCTCCGACGGGGTGTCAATATCTGATGGCCATGTATCTGGGTGTTCCCTAAGGAAATTCGGCCCATCAATCCATTTTTGGACTTCGTCCCCGTCGGCGCGACTGACCTCGTCTCTGGTGGCATGATCCGCTGGATTTTCTTTTGTGGGAACCCATCGCCATTGTTGGGGTGTCGTTAGTTGGTCAATTTCGCCCAGCCGGTGCGCCACGAATACGTTGAATTCTCGGGGATCTCGTTTTATCCATGATAATACTGTCCGACTATCGGACCATAGAGTAGTCTCCGAGAAATCCCACGTATGGTATCTTTTTATAGTAGTGGCCAATCTGCTAGCCATAGTGGCGGCTTGCAGCTCCAAACGTGGCATCGTGAGCGTTTTCAATGGCGCTACTTTATTTTTCCCAGCTATAAAGGCTGTACAGATACGTCCTTCGGGCGTCTCAAATCGTACATACGCAACTGATGAGTAAGCGCGTTCGCTCGCATCTGCGAATACGTGCAGCTGCGCGTTTTTTACAAAACGCCCTGTAGCTTGATAGCTACGTCCGATTTTCACGTTCTTTACCTTTTTTAATTGGTGTAGCCACGTTCTCCATTTTTCGAAGGCGGCATTACCTATTTCCTTATCCCACTCCGTCTTGTCCATCCATATTGTTTGCAATAGGATCTTGGCCTTTACTGTTAGCGGGCCTAATATTCCTAGCGGGTCAAATGTACTCATTATAATTTGTAACGTTTGCCGCTTTGTAGGAACCTTATTCCCGCTTAACAGTATAGGATCGATCTTACGAAAATTTGTATCGAAAGACAAGACGTCTTCCTTTGGGTCCCAAATTAGCCCGAGTATCCTTTCGTTTGTTTCTTCGGGTCTGGTTTTCTTAATTTGGGACTTGGAACGCTGGTCCGCTGGGACTTCCTCGAGAATGGCACTATTGCTACTGGCCCAATTAACAATGTCGAATCCTCCGGCCTTGTGGATTCGCCTTACATTTTCGATCATTGTTTTGGCTGTCACAATACTGTCTGTGGAATCTAAGTAATCATCCATATAATGCCTGTTTATAATGGCATCGACAGCTTCAGGATGTTCGGCACGGAAGCGTTCTGCGTTCTGGTTTTTTGCATACTGGGCAGAACAAGGAGACGAGGTAGACCCAAATAATACGACGGACATTGCGTAGTCCTCTGGTTCCCGGTTCTGGTCCAACTGCCTCCATAGAAATCGTTGGCTATTAGTGTCCTTCGGTGTCAACCGTACACGTAGGAACATTTCTTTTATATCTCCCGAGAACCCATATTGACCCTGTCGGAATTTAAATAATATTCCGATTAACGGTTTCAACAGATCTGGGCCTGACAACAGTTGATCATTGAGACTGGTGCCTCCTGATTTTGCAGCGCAGTCAAAAACCAGTCTAATTTTCCCGGGTTTATTCAGATTCTCCACTGAAAAATGTGGGATGTACCAAGTGCGATCGTCGCGTTCCTGTGCCTCGTTTTGGCTAAGCTTACGTGCGTAGCCCTTTTCTAGGAAGTCATTTATGGTGGCTTGATACTGGGTAGCCAACGTGGGATTTTTAAGTAGTTTTTTCTCCATCGTTACTAACCGTCGTTCGGCCATGCTGCGGTTTGGTGGTAGGGTGACTTTATCACTCTTCCACAGTAGACCCGTCTGCCACCGTCCTTGTTCAATTATTGTAGTATTTCTTAACAAGGTTTCGGCTCTTTCATTGGTTTTCTCCTTGTGTTTTCTCACGAATGGGCCTAGTTCCTCATTGTCGAAGTATGTTTTGATTAGTTCATCTAGCTTTTTCCCTTGTCCCGGCCGCAGGTGATTGACACGCTGAACGGCTGTGGAAAATTCCGTGGTACCACCGCCCAAGGTCCATCCTAATCGGCATGATGTGGCTATGGGCCCATTTGGTGGTCCAGAAACAATTGTTCGCGGGATGATCATCGGCCAATGGTCTATTCCAATTAAAATTTGGGGTTTACCATTTAAATCATTTAGTGGCACTCGTGACAAGTGAGGCCATTTATTTATTATTTCCTTGGCCTGGACGGTCTGGAGTGGTAAATTTAAATCCTCCACTGTTCGTACCCCTGTTAGTGGGTAGAACGTAGGCCCGTTGACCGACCGTATATGGCAGTCAATTTTCATCGTGGTGCCACTGTCAATCGCCATACCAGAGGCGCCTACCAGATTTAGTGGACTTTTGGGCCCGTATGCACCTAATTTGTCCGCCAGGTCCTTTTGCATTAGTGTTATTGTTGAACCTTCATCGCACAGAGCCAGTGTTCGGACGCAGCCACGGGGACCTTTGACTTCTACGTACGCTACTCGTAGTAATACGCCCGTTGCTCCATTCCATGTACTGGTCACTGCGCTCGGATCGTTTGGTGTGTCGCTACCCCTATACCTATGAGGAGAGTCTTCACCTGTATTTTTATGAAGTGTGTCGTCACCTTTATGTCTGTTGAGTGTGTCGTCACCTTTATTTTTATGAAGTGTGTCGTCACCTTTATGTCTGTTAAGTGTGTCGTCACCTTTATTTTTATGAAGTGTGTCGTCACCTTTATGTCTATTAATTGTACCGTTTCCCTGGTTGTCGGACCTTGTCTGTTTCCTTGTGTCCTTGTGTAACACCTTGTTGTGAGGCCATTTGCAACCTTTTACGTCGCATTTTCCCTGTGACTTACAGTTACGATGGGTGTGTCCAGGTTCGAGGCAGAGAGTACACAATCTCTGCTCCTTGACCCATGCCCATCGATCGCTTACATTGAATTTTAACAAATATCGGCACTCAGGTGTTGCATGATTATATTTTTTGCATTTAAAACAGCTATTTACAAGTTCCTTTTCGGCGGTCGTGTAGACTCGTTTATGGGGGGGTGATTTTGCTCGTCCGCGTCCCTTGCTAACATTTTTATGAGTTTGGGGGAGTGGTTCCTCTTGAGACGCTACTTCTACTATGTTGTCTAACCACTCTCCGAAGTCTGAGAGCGTTGGGTGCGCTCCGTATCCTGCCGAGTACCATTGTAGTCTCAAGTGTTGGGGTAGTTTTTGGACTAGTTCCTTTAGTAACGGAGGATTTATTAGGTACGCAGAATGACCCATATTTTTTAACGAATACACTACATTGCAAACGGTTGTGCCATACTCGACTAACCTAAAAATTGAGTCACTTACCGATATTTCTTTGGTGCGTCGTGCTTCTTCCATCAGGGCTTCGATACGGGCTCCCGGTCTGCTAAAGCGCCTCTCCAGTGTGCGGCGGATGTCTTGCACGTTCCGTGGATCCGTCATCATGGCTCGTACCGCCTCTCGTGCTGGTCCCTGGAGGCTGTGCTGCAGTCTCACCAGGTTGTCGGCGTCGGTGAAGCCGCAGACGCTGGCTCCCTGGTCATATAATGCCGCGAAGATTGGCCATTCTTCAAAGTTTCCGTCGAACTTCGGCAAATTCTTTAGGAGATTGGCTCTTGCGTGCATCAAGTGTGTGTCTGCGTACTCCGTCTTCATGGCTGGTACCGGGTATGAATTGTAGGTCGGCCGCGGTTCGTTATATATCGGCGTCGGCTTCGCGGCACGTACAGGCGGTAAGTTTGCGATGCATTCGTGCGCTTGAATTGCAGCGCTTACGAACGCTCGATTTGTCGGGTGCATTGGCGCTTGATTTGTCGGGCGTTTGGGCGCTTGATTTGTCGCGTCTGTGGAGGGCCAATGTGCCGTGTCGATCGGCATCGTTATTTTGGCAGAGTCGATCCACTTCGCTGTTCTATGTCGGCTTTGTCGTTCCGACTGGCTGCTGGCATAGCTGCTCGCGTCGTCCGCCATCTCGTCTTCAACTTCGGCCTCGATCAGCTGTTTTTGTATTTGCAGTTTTCTCTCGAGGCTGTCAAGTTGAATTCGTCGAATTGCGGCGGCGGCGTCGGCGTCGGCTTTGGCGGCGGCGGCGGCGGCGGCGGCGGCGGTGGCTTCGGCGTCGGCTTTGGCGGCGGCGGCGGCGGCGGTGGCGGCGTCGGCCCGCATGCGTTCTCTCTCATCCTCTGCCTGCATTTCTGCTTCTAGCTGCCTTCGTCTTATTGTTGTGGCTGCGGATCGCGATGATCTGCGGCTACTTGTTGACGCGGCGCGTGACAAAGGCCTTGCGGCAGTTGCAGTTTCGCCCGAACAGCTCGATGTCGGAGGATCCGCCATTCCTCTGGCCTGATCCTGTAGCTCCAATCTACCGCCTTGCCGTCGATTTTCGGAGATGCTTTGATTTAGCTTCCGTTCCGCTATTCTAAGGCTTCTTCTGGCAGATTCGCTTCTCTCCGCGCTATTTTTTCGCGGCGACGACATCTTTTATTTATTTATTTTAAATTTTAAATAAACAATTATCTCCTGCTGGTCTTTCCGTGCTAATGGTCTGAGCTAGTGATCCGGCTCGATTAGGACCAAAAAGAAACGCTATAATGTGGCGTCCTTTTTCAAGGGGCCGACGAATCAGCAGCCTCTACTGCGTTCGTTTAGTATAGTCCGTAATCTGCGGTTTCTTTTCCTAAAGCAGACTACGGCGTATTCACATCGAAAGGAGAGTTGAACGGCTTACCCCATATTCAGGTGGTTTGATCGCAGGCGATGTCGGATACGGCTCCGGTGAGAGTTACTTTCTTGATGTCGGGTGATGTATGGTCACGTCGGCTTCTCAGTGGCTCTTTACTGGGGCAGTATGTCGGCTATCCTCTATCGTTCACTTCCACTTTCTTCAATGTCACCATAGGGAGAATTATCTATTTTCTTTTACGGGACCACTAACCAGTAAACAAAAAACTCAGTCTTACGGGAGAAAAATGATTTATTTTAAAAATATAGCAAGTAATGTTTATTTAAAAATTTTACACTTAAGTCCAAAAGAAATCGTACAATTTGGCTTCTCACAACTGTTCTTAGGATATCTACATATTGTAAAATACCCGAGTCTAAACTGTCAATAATTTAGTTTTCGGTAACGCGAAGTTCACTCACACTAAATATACGTAACAAACGGTGTTGATGGTGTACACGGTGCCGACAGATTTCAGACTGGTTTGATCCCGTCCGCTCTCGCTTTTTAAGGCGACGACTATTGTCAACGGCTTTGGGCGATTGGGCGGAGCCAACGCGTGATAAGAGAACTGGAAATGCCGCGCGCGCCGAGAGCGGCTTGTAGAGTGACCATACCTACGTACGAAAATAGTGTACCTTCAAGATTCAAAGGTATTAAATAAATAAAAGTACGTATTGTGAAATAATAATCGGATTTGTATTGTAATCATTTTATTATTGTTAGAAAATTTGGTAAACAAGAATTACGTAATTACGTAAACAAAAACGCCCGCAATTAGCAAAAAAACATAGCATAAAGGTAATAAAAAACATAGGATAATGAACTAGTCGATCCTAGGCATACGAGGAATATGATCATTAGAGATCCCTCTTATATAGTTAGTGCTATACAGGGGCGCAAATAGAAAAGGGATGAGGAAAAAAAAACAAGAAACGAAAAATGACGATTTTGAATGAAGTCAATAAAGACGAAGACACGCTTCGTAATCAAAGTCCTGGTATAGTTGCTGAATCGGCAAAAGGTGTTGTGGCACTGCGTCTCTGGTCATCATTTTGGGACTGAGGCCTTGTGAGGTGGATATTCATCCCCAGTCGAGAGGGTCCTGTCCGGCTCCCAGCCATTTATGCACCTGGAACAGAATTGACAGTTGAAGAGAAAATGACGAAAGACAATTTATATGTTTAGAAATATAGAGTAGAGCTGTATACGAGCTGTATAAGAACGATTTAATTTGGTACCTGATAGCTGGTAGGTGCGGTAGAATTGACGGGTAGCCTCTCTTGTACTCAACCTGGCGAGATTGAAGCTCGTTTTGGCTGCAGCCCTCTCGAATAGATGATACCGCAGCTCATCAAGGCTCTGGATGTCGTATTCGGGGTTGCCACTGTACAGAGAAACTACCAAATCTGGTCCCCTGCTGCTGCTATCTCATCAGGTGTAGAGGTGGTGTCAAGAGAAATAGCAGCTTTCTTTCCGAGGTCCGAGTGTTTTTGGAGTATGAAAAACATTTTTATCTTCCCTTGTCCGAAGAAGCAAGATGCCGAGTCACACCCACTGAAGGTGTGGATGAAAAGAAAAATGTCCGGTTTTGATGTTACGTTGAAGAGGTGATTCTGGAATAGATCACATCTGCAGCATTGTGTATTACACGTTTCTTGAAATAAAACGTCACGATGGCGTGAGATCCCAGTGAGGATTATAAACAAGTCCATGTCCTCGCCAGCGTCTAACACTATATCATAGGAAGAGACAAAAGTGACAGCTGTAGTGATTATGAGCCTGTCAGCATCTTCCTTAGCATGCAGTACCCGAATATGTTAAGCTTTTCCATTCTCGTTTTCAGCAGGTCGGTGAAACGAATTTTACTTTGTCGTTTAATAAGAAATTCTCTTGTGAAACCTGAGCCTTAGTATTTTTATCAAATATTATTTCCGGAGATTTCAGAGCTCTTCGTGCCTTTTTGTATAGGATCTGTTGGGTATCCATCGAAAACTACTGCCACGATTGAACCGTAATAAGCAGTGGTGCACTGGGTGTATTTGTCAGCTATTGAAGCAAATGATGAGCTTCGACACACGTGTGTGGTGTGTGTGCGTGTGTGTGTTTGTGCATGTGTTGGTGTGTGTGTGTGTGTGTGTGTGTGTGTGCGGTGTTCGTGTGGGTTTTTCGATTGGTAACTGAATTTAAAACTCATCAAAAATCAGTACTTTTTCAGCAGCTATACTAGGACTTTGATCATGAAGTGTGTCTTCGTCTTTATTGACTTCATTCAAAATCGTCATTCTTCGTTTTTTGTCTGTGTTTTTTTCTTTTCTTTTTCCTCTTCCTTTTTCCTTTTGCGCCCCTCTATAGCACTAACTATATAAGATGGTTCTCTAATTATCATATTCCTCGTATGTCTAGGATCTACCAGTTCAGGAAGCATGCAATCTGTGTAGAACTTAATCAACTTATTTTTCATTTTAGTTTCCCAAAAGGTGCAATCCTTGTAAATTAATTATATTTTTACAGGATACTTATCCCCAGACCAAATACCAAGCATACACTTAGATCTTCTTGTTACATGCAATTTCCTCTGTATTTGATACCACCAACTATGTTCTTTGTTTATTATATAATTACCGTTCTGTATTTTTTGTAGAACGATATCTTTTTTTCATGAATAGCTTTTTCTAATCCTAGTTTGTAAGCTGTGATTGGACATTTTATTTCAACAATTGTATTTTCATCAATGATACCGTCTGGTGACGCACCAAGAAATGGTACTTCCTCATCAAGAAAAAGTCCACTCGGGTCTATTTTCACATTCTCTTGTTTTGACAACTGTTTTTTTGCAATATTTTCATTGTCCGAAATTATCGAAATTTAACCGAAATTCCGAATTTCAAATGTCAAAATGTCAAGTGCGAAATTCGAACTTGAATGTTAATTTCGTAATTCGAAGTAGAATGTCAAGTTCGAAATTCGAAGTAAAATGTCAAGTTCGAAATTCGAAGTAGAATTTCAAGTTCGAAATTCGTAGTAGAATGTCAAGTTCGAAATTCGAAGTAAAATGTCAAGTTCGAAATTCGAAGTAGAATTCCAAGTTTGAAATTCGTAGTAGAATGTTAAGTTCGAAATTCAAAGCACAATTTCAAGTTTGAAATTCGAAGTACAATCTCAAATTCGAAATTCGAAGTAGCATTTCAAGTTTAAAAACTGACAAATTTAAAAAAATACTGTCTTTACCTACAGCGTTACAAAATCAGTCAGTGAGTCAGGGATGCGCGTAACTATGTTATAAGTAGGTTTATTATTATTACTACAAAATTTTTGGCTAAAAACCACAATTATCTTTTTGCAACAAAAACAACCCCCTCCAACCAAAGTATAATTTAAGTCATACTACGAAAACCCGAATTAAATTTTGTCGCTTTATGAATGAATTTAGTAAACCGATGGTTCAACTTATATTTGTACTTCAGGTTTCATATATAAATCGGCCCTAAATCGATTTTCAAATTCAATATTCAAGTTTGATATTTGATTTCAAAATAATATTCTGATTCCGATAGTTCTGATAAAACTTTAAAGTTCTGATAAAACATAATTATTGTTCGAATTACACTAAAATCAAAATATTAAATTAGGTATGCATTTACCTGTGAGCATTACCTTTTGATGTAGTTTTGTTTACCTACACTGTTTACTCACCTCGTCTGTGAATTTACATCTTCAGAATTAGTGTTGTTTCGTATTCGCCTAAAATGAAAACAGTAATAACGTCAGTTTATAAAATAAAAGAAGTAATTTATTTTATGTGTTGATTAGTTAAATTGTTGCACGAATCCTATTCGTGTGGTCACCCCAATTTGACGTCAGGCAAAGAGCATCAGAGTAGACAAATGGTAATAATATACACTTAATAATACACTAATACACGTTACTTACCTTAATTATAATCTATTTTTCTCTAATATACTGCGATTAAGTTTTAAAATTTTTGAGTTTCTGGCCATTTTGTTTTTAATTAACGTAATTTTTTCGTTCGGAGCGCAGCGTCAGCATCCACTCGTGACAGGGGTCGCAGTCGTACTGAGTGTCGTCGCCGGCGAGGCCCGCTTTATAACTCGCGTACCAATTTTGTTCGAATAAGCAAAATCGGATATTATTCTTTGACTTTTCGAAAAAAATCACAGATAACAAGATAGATAATTAAATTATCTTTAAAATGGTGCAGGTTACATAATAATACACTAGATAGTAGTTGCGTAATTATCGTTCTTGTGTTCGGTTAGACCTCATTTCCCAAATTAATTACACTATGTAATATAAACAAAATCTAAAATATTCACAGATTAGAATATTGGGTATATATTCTTGTTTAACATATATTTTTTTCGAATCGTAAGCAGTACTCGTTTAGACGTAATTATCAGTTTAAAATCATTAAAGTCGTATATCAGCGCCTTAAGGGCTTTCGGGATCATTCCATATCGTGTTTTCGCGCGCTTCCCTATTATTGGCGGCGATTCTGGTCCAATATTTTCATTGGTTGCGTTTGAAAAGCGCGCGCTTACATTTTACTAAGGCGTGGCTTATAGCCTTCGGCTTTCTCCAACAGATGCCAGTATGCGCTATTTATGTCGATTTTAAGATTAAATTATAATCTAGCTAATTTAACCTTTACAATATCTTAAGTTACGCTAATTTATTTCTAAACTAGCCTAGGTAATGGTTGTCTAATAATTATTTCAATATTTTACGCATTTAGTGAGTTTGTGATTGTTTTTTAATCTTAATGTTAGATTCCGTAATATTATAGCTATCTCTACGGTATGAACATCAAAAAATACATTAAAAAATAATAATTATTATTCTAGTTTTAATCTAGCTTAATTAGGACGTTAAGTGCCTCAATTTTTGGTTGTCTAAGTATGGCATTTGCTCATTGTTAAACTGTATTTCGGCGAGTCATTCCAGCGGCGGTATTTTCCATCGTCATCTGTGGTGCTGATTCGCCTATGGCGCCGGGTGTTTTATGGCTTTAGGGTCGGGATATTTTGCTTTATTGCCGTTTCTTCTTTCGGCGTAGAATATTCCGGGTTTTTTCCTAGAAACGAAGGCCGAGGGAGCTTTTTTTCTTAATCTGCAGCTGCCTTAATTTATGCAAAGCTGTTAGTGGAAAGATGCATTTGTTTTTGAGTCATGGATATTGAAACTTACTTTAGGGTTTCGTATGCTATTCTTAACCTAATATGCACATTTTATTTATCCCGCAATATATATATATATATATATATATATATATATATATATATATATATATATATATATATATATATATATATATATATATATATATATATATATATATATATATATATATATATATATATATATATATATATATATATATATATATATATATATATATATATATATATATATATATATATATATATATATATATATATATATATATATATATATTGTTAATATTTCATTGGTTTTTTGTAAAATTTCTTTTTTAAGAATTCGTACACTTTGATGAAAACATAAAAATAATAAAAGCCACTTACATAGCTGGAAGGTTTTCCCGGACTGGATTGGGAAATGCTTATTTTAAATGAGATGTATGCCTGGATGAGCACCACTTTCGACAGTGCAATGTAGGTTTTATAGGATCCCTTTATCGCTAGCGAACGATCGCTCTTCATCCACATCTTCATTCAATGTGGATTACCACCAACATGCAAATATTAAAGAGTTAAAGGGAAAAGGGTATGCCACAACACTGAAGAAATTACTCATCGGAAATTTCTTTTACACATTAGATGAATATTTTTCTTAATATAATATTGAGGGCATCCATACGAAGATTTTAAGTTATAAACATTTTCTACTCTTCTGGATATATATGAATTATTATTTGATTAAAGTTAAATATTATAGGTAAACCATTGATATAATGTCGTTAATTAATGAGAAATTGTAAATTTAGCTAATAACAAAATTTTTCAATCTGTTACAATAACAGGGAATTGTGAGAGACGTAATGTTACGAATTATCACCATAAATGTACTATCACGATTCGGGCAGTAAATATATTTCTATTTTTATATAAAGACATTCTATAGCAACTGGCAGTAAAAATAAAAATGTGAAGCTGACTGTTAAAATTATCCAAATTTGAATCTGCCGTGGTCGAATTTCGATCTTCGTTTCACGATCAAATTACGACTCAAACCAATTTTGACCTAAGTCATATGTAGCATACTTTGATATTTGTAACATACATGTCAGTCATATGTAACATAAATGACATTTGTAACATACTTAAAAATTATAAATTAATAAATAAAAAAACATTTTAAAATAAATATACATCATATTATTTTAAAATAAATATACATCATATTTTCTTACTAAGCGCACTCCTCATTTTATTTATTAGTAAGTTGCACCAGTGCGAAGACGGGGCGGGTCGCTAGTACTAAATAAATCGCAGTTTTCTCTACCGTGAACGCCTTCAACTCAAAAGACATCATTGACGAACAACCACGATCGCTGTTTATATATGTATTTCAATAATGTCTAACCAATGTATTTAATTACCTGCGCAGGAGTCAACACTTCCATTTTGAAATGACCTAGCGGGTGCTGATTGTTATTTACCATCGGATACTTCTTAGCATTTGGATTGCTAAAAGAAATAAGAAGAAAGTATAAGTATGTTACAGGGTTTGTTATACTAATTATACAGATTATTTGAATCACGGTTAAAAACTATGAGTACCCGTTTAGAACAGGGCTGAAAAAGGCGGGGAAGAGCAGTAGTAGAAGATTGAACGCGACATCGCATGAGGGAGACACAGACACGCTAGCACGTCTACTCGGCCCACCCAAAACAATAAGGGGTCCGACACACTGGGCATACTGTACGCCAGTGTCAAGTTTTGGCCCCGGCTTGGAAAAATCTTAGATTCGGGTCTGGTAGATGTTTGCGTTGAGCTGAGGGGTAGTGGCTGTGATTATTGTAATTTTGAGACGACATAGGTCGGTCGCGTGTCCCCGCGTCATTATTTTTCTGCTTGCTGAAACATTATAGTCACGTACTATGCACATAACCTAGTTTGACCTTCCCATATATATGCAGTAATTCAGTACAATAAATAATGTACGTCGGACCAGCGTGCCGGACCCCTTAGGGTCCGGCATACTACGTACGCAACGTATATAACGCATTATGACATATGGCCTTTAAATCTGCATGGAAGCAGACGCACTTGTGTTTGTGTTTGTGTGTGGATAAGAGTTTTTGCTTTCATGCAAATTCAAGGGCCAGATGTCATAATGCGTTGCGTCCGTTACTTACGTCGCTTACGTAGTACCAGTGTGCCGGGCCTTAGAAGCACACTTAGGGGTCAGGTACACAGGTTCGACGTACGCAACGTACGCAACTCATTATGACCTCTGGCTCTTTTATTTGAATGAAATAGACACACGTAGGGGTCCGACATACTGGGCCTACGTACGCAACGTGTGCAACGCACGATGACATCTGGCCCTTGCATTTAGGTGAAAGCAGACACTTTTATCCCACGCAACGTTGCGTAGGATAAGTAAATCTGCTTTCATAATTTTTCTGCTTGCTGAAACATTATAATCACGTACTATGCACGTAACCTAGTTTGACTGTCCCATATATGATATCGGATTACGTCTGTAACCGACACAATTAACTTAGTCTATTGCATTGTACGAGTGGCGTTAAAAAAACTGATAATGAGTTACAGATTCTTTGGAAACACATTATAAAAATAAATACCGTTAGGCACATGTTATTATGTTTAAAAACAATAACTGATTTTCTTTTGTTTTTTTATTAAATAAGAGTCATTTGTTTGCATCTTGTCACGCGGTAAATTTCACGCGGTAAATTCGTTTTCTATCCTATTTATAATTGTCGAAGCCAGTTTGCGAAAATGATAAAAAAAACTGTATTTCGCGCGATAATTAAATACCTATGGAGCGAGTATTAGAATTACGAGATATATTAGGGGTTGATGCTCCCCCATATTCTACAAATTATTCCATGCCTAGTTTAGGTATGGTAGAACTTCAACTAAATGTGGCCCTCGATCGGGTCGCACTACAACTGCAGTCACAGAAGAAATGGTTAAAAGTGGAAACAATTGTTTTGGCGGATCGTCGTGTCACGGTTCGTTTTATTGCTGAAGAAGTGAAGATTTCGACAGGTAGGCGCATAGCGTTTTATATGATCTATTTGGAATGAAAAAGATATTCGCACACTGGGTTCCTGAAATCCTTATGGACGCGCAGAAAAAAACTTCGCAACTCTCGCAACTCTCTTTTCATTTTTTATAACAGTTTGCATTTTGTAGCTGCATATGAATGATTGACCATCGACAACCAAAATTAAACAAAGACTCCTATTTCTATATTACTATTTTATTATAGAAAATTAGGTCATAATACGCTGCAAAGCATATAGCCTATTACAACATATCGTATCGCGTTTCCAGCAACGTGTTCCTGATATAGTGTAGCCTTCTTGCAGGATAACTGCAAGGGTTACAATATCAAAAAACAATATAAATTTAGAATTGGGCGCCGGAAAGACTATAAGCTAGCTTGAGCAAAAAGACAATCAAATACACGGGTCGTGAGAAGGTAAATTAAAATCAATCAGTGTTTCTTTCTGGTATTTATTAAAAAAACATTATTTATACGAGGCCTAGTGCACATACTAGAAGACCTAAAGTGTACATATTACAAAAAAACGGCAACTTCCGGAATGGTTGGCAGCAATACGAAAAAATATACAACAAATACGGGTTCTACTTCCGACAGCGTAATACCGGACTTCGTCGCGGAAATTCAGTTCCCTCGGCCCAAAACCTACTGCGAAAAAGCCGGGCCTGGGAGTCAAATGGCTGGTCGAAGGCAGAGCTCAAAGATCTTAGAGCTGTTCTCCAGCCCAAGATAAATGCCCTGCGAAATCACCCAAAATTACATGAGTGACCGCTCGAAATTTCGCACTACTCAAAAATATGGAAAAAACGGATAAACAACTCACAGATATTCCTGGACTTTTTCACGAACAACGGGAGAACTGGCACTAACTCCGCAGTTAAATTTTTAACAAGGTTTAACACCGATTTTTTGCCGAAACTGATTTTTATATTTAAAATGCCGCAGCCCACACGTATAATTCGATGAAGCGCCTTTTTTTCTCTCCCGAAAGTACCCCCAGCTGTCTGTCAACAATTAAATCGAATATTTCACCCACTATGGACATCTAGCGGAATTAATAGGCATTTGTTTCAGCCAAGAAACAAACCTTGATAAACATTTTATAAAACAAAAAAGGTGCCATAGAAAGGAAATTTAAAACAAAGATATAAATTTAACGAAATTCGTTATAGCCCCCCTTCTAAAAGAGTGACCTGGTAAATAATGTAAACAGGAAACGAATTGCATTGCCCTCAATGCATTAAAAACAAGAAAAAAGGCAAAAGCAACAAAAATTTCAACAAATAGCTCGTAAATGTTCGAGAAGAACGATGAGAAATCACAGTTTAGTCGGGTTATGCAATGTCGAGTGATACAGAAACAGCAGAGCCAATACAGAAGTTTGAGCAGTTACAATGAGACAAAGCTCAATCTGGTAAGTAACCCAACGAAAATGATAAACTGCAAACTTTCCTATACACTATGCATGTTCGAAGAATAATGAGAATTCCAGTTGCAGACTCATGCATCAACATTCACTTACATACATACAACAAACTTTCATCAAGTACTTACTACCAAAACGTGATATTATAAATCACGCTGCGGACCTTACACGCTACACTGCATTGAACATAATTTAAGAATGAACAACGCAATTACTGAACTCATATTCTGAAGACTAAATGAAACCATCGAACCCACGAAGATTAAAAGATAACAAGGCGGTTTTAAGCATCAGAGTGAGGTTTATAATCCAATTTCAAGTCTTTTGCATGCCATTTTCCTAGAAATTTTCCATTCATATCGGCTAAATCATAAACCAAAGAAGAATATTTACGAATAATTTTACATTTAACGAATTTAGGAGCAAACTTGGCAGAAAAATATGTGCCAGCATTACTTTGTGGATACGATTTCTTCCATACAATATCCCCTACATTACAGTCTAAGTTTCTTCGTTTACGATCATAATATTTTTTATTGGTCGCGTGAGAATCAATCAACCGGGAACGAACTTTTTGGAAAATATTCTCAAGTTCCCCTAAGTCTTGCGCGAAATCCGACCTATTTCCAAAAATTACATCCTTTTGGAGAACAGGATCTTGCGAATAAAAAGTACCACACAATACTGGTTCTTGGCCATGGGCTAGAAAATGTGGACTAAATCCGGTAGACTCACAAACGGCAGAATTAATCCCAAATTGAATCTTAGGGAGGAGTAAATCCCAACCTCGATGGTCAGTATCAGTAAAAACTGCCAGCGCGGTTACGATAGTCCTATTCTGTCTTTCAGTAGTATTAAACTGAGGAGTGTACAAAGGAGACAATTGAAAATTAGGAACGCTGTATTTAGACATCAAGTCACGAAAATCTTTGCTAGCGAACTGCTTTCCGTTATCAGCGATAACAGTATGAGGAACTCCGTACTTAAGAAATACATCATTTTCCATATGTCTACAAATGGATGATGCAACAGCCCTTCTTAACGGAAATAACAAGCAATATTTTGAAAAGCAACAAGTGACGACAAGAATATGCATAAATTTATTACGCGTCATAGGATAAGGACCTAACAAATCTGTGCTAATAGTTTGAAAGGGACGTTCACAGACTTTCGGACTTCCAAGCAATCCAAAAGGTGACCTATTCGGAACTTTGTACGCCTGACATTTCTCACATCGATTAACGTACTTGGTTACGTCAGCATGCATAGAAGGCCAATAGAATCGTAAGCACAACTTCTTATGCGTTTTGAAAATGCCAAAATGCAGAGAAAACTCAGAGTCATGGCAATCTTTAATTAACGCTTCTCTTTCAGTTAAAGGAATGACTAGTTTCCAATCGAAAGAGTTTGTCAAACGATATTTGCTTTTACAATAACGGAATAAACGTCCATCTTTAATACTAAAATTAGGATGTCCACCAGGGTTTGACGAAACGCCGTTAAATAATTTTGTATACCAAGAATCGGAATTAGTTGATATGGCATTGACAGGTAACATCCGAGAAAGCGCATCTGGAACTACATTATCAATACCGCGACGGTGAAGAATTTCAAAATTAAACTGAGCTAAACGGAGACCCCATCGAGCTAATCGACCAGTCGGGTTCTGTAACTTAAGAAACCATTTTAAACTTGAGTGGTCCGTATAAATCGTAACTTTTGAACCACCATCATAATAAGGACGAAAATGTTCCAAAGTGAAAATCACAGCTAAAGCTTCACGTTCTGTGGCTGAGTAACGACATTCAACGGAAGATAAAGTTCTACTGCAGTAAGCAATAGGATGATCTACTCCTTCAAAATTCTGGGTCAACATACCACCTAAGCCATACGCTGAAGCATCGCAATGAATAGAAAATGGTAACTCAAAGTTTGGACATGAAAGCACAGGACTAGTAACTAAAGCAGTTTTTAACTGTTGGAATGCTTCTTCTGCCAAATCCGACCAAATAAATGGAGGTGAATCCTTTCTAGTACTGGTAAGACGGGATAGAGGAGCGGCAATAGAAGAAAAATTGCGAATAAAACGCCGATACCAACCTGCGGTTCCTAAGAACATCTTGACTTGTTTGGGATTGGTAGGAGTTGGAAATTCCAAAATTGACTTAACTTTTTCGGGATCGGTACGAAGACCACGTTCGTCGACCACATATCCAAGATACTTCAACTCCTTCCGGAAAAATTTACATTTACTTCCATTGATCGAAAGATTGGCCAATTTTAAGCGTTCGTAAACGCGATTCAGCAAGGACAAATGTTCCTCAAAGGTTGAACTAATGACGATTATGTCGTCCAAATATACAAAAACCTTATTATTGAAACTAGGATCAAATAGTCTGTCAGCAAGTTTCTGCATTGTGGCGGGACTGTTGCATAACCCGAAAGCGGCGACCGTAAAATGAAACATTCCGCGGGCAGGAACAGTAAATGCAGTTTTTTCCTTTGACGAATCTTCCAAAGGTAATTGAAAAAATGCCATGCTAAGATCGATAGACGACAAAAATTTTGCACCCCTGAGGTTATCCAATATCGAGGAAATATAAGGAAGCGGATAAGCATCTGTACGGGTCACAGAATTGAGCTTCCTGCTATCCAAACAAAAGCGCAAAGAACCATCAGGTTTGGGCACAAACAAAGTGGGACTATTCCACGAACTAACACTAGGTTCAATTATTTTAAGTTCTAACAATCTATCAATTTCCGAGTTTAATACAGCTAAACGAGCAGGAGAAAGAGGGTAGTATCTTTGCTTTATAGGCGCAACGGTACCAGTGTCGATGGTAAGCTTAATGAGCGAAGTGCGACCTAAACCTCTGACTTCTGTCGAAATCTCGTGGAACTGTTTGAGAACAACAGCCGCAAGCGACCTTTGTTCTTCAGACAAATTATCAAAATCCTGAATAACACAAAGTTCATTAACAGAGTCCAAAAATGAAGAGTTATCAGCAGTATTATTCTTGATCAAGTTTACTAAATCTGGTGCCAATTTAAAAGATTTAAAAAAGTCAACACCCAAAATTAATGGTGAAGATATATCAGGAGCAACCAACGTTTTAATAACATGACAAATATTGTTAAATTTAAAAGGAAGGTACATGTAACCTAGTACTTTAACCCTAGATGAATTGGCTGTATTAAGAGTAATATCGTCAAGAGAATGTATAGAATAACCTAATTTGAGTAACTTAAGGTGTGCTTTTGCACCTAGAATGGACACAGAAGAACCAGAGTCAAGCAAACCACAAACCTTAATATCACCTAAATCGATTTCTAAATATGGACGAAACGAATCCCTATGTTTAGAAAAATAAACCGAGGCTGCTTCCAAAAAAGCCGTATAGCAGTCTCGAGTTGTCAGTTTTTTGACGAAGGCAAATCGACAACAAGCTTTCCATCCGACGAATTACAATCAGGACAGGTCCTTTTTGTAAATCCAGGTTTATTGCAGGAATAACACCTAATTGACTTTGCATCCCTGGGTCTTTTGAAACATCTTTCGGAAGTATGAGTCGACTTTTTACAGTAGGAACAAGATGAAACTGCAGCGACCGCTAACACGCTATCGGAGTCATCAGAGTTCTCTGTACGATACGAGCATGAAGGAGTTGAGAAAGCTTTTGCTAAATCTTGTAAATCTTCAACTTCTCTACCAAAAGACAACAACTGTGCAATCGACGTAACAGGTCTAGACGCTAATTGACGAAGATAAAAAGGACGAATATTATGACGATAAATTTCAAGTTTCTCTGCTACTGACAAAGGGGCAGATAACCTACTGAAAAGTTTCTCCATGATAGGCACAAAAATATGCATGGGTTCATCAACTTTTTGTCGACGAGACCTTAAAAACTCCCTTAAATTGTATTGGAAATCTGTCTTCGAAAAATCTTTTTTTAGTTTACATACCAGTGAAGACCAATCTTTGCAAGTGGGAGCATTTCCACGGAACCAAAGCAATCCGTTACCCGAAAATAATTCATAACCTGAACGTAAAAGACGATCATGTGAAATATTTCTTGCGAAAGCAATCTCTTCTAACTGTTCTAAAAAATCAAACACACAACCTTTTCCATCAAATTTTAACCCTAAGTCCAATGGTCTGAGAGAATCCATATACCTACTTCCCTCAGTGAAATTATCACATCGGCTGCTATATGTATTATCCGGAGCAACAGTGCCACTTCGGTGCATGCTATCTTCCGAAACATTAGCTTCTGTAATAGAAACAGTAGGAATTGAAAATGAACTTGGTTCACTACGCTGCGGCGAAGGAGAACGCCTTCCAACATCTCGATAAACCAATTTCAAAAACAGCGAAGAAACAATATCTTTTAATTCCATTAAAGATTTTGCCTGTGAAAGATTTTCAGGAGTAATTCTGTTTAATCTGTGGAAAATATGAGCAGTTTTAGAACTCACCCGTTTGTCAACAAGCTTACTATCAGATTCGGCGGACTCTTCTTTTACCAACGCAGCTAGTTTTGAGGAGCAAATCTCGAGTTCTGAATCCACCGCGAAGACGGTATTTTTAATAGAACCTATGGGATGTGACTTCGAGAGTAAAGCCATCTGTTTCCTAAGTAAAGGCACAGTAAGTTCAGGTTTCTCGCCTCTGATCAAAACCTCATATTCTAGTTCAGATTTATCTAAAAGTGAAAATGATATCAAAGGGATCGACATATTGATTAAATTAAAAATAAAATTATATAATCAAAGACACAATAAGAAAGACAAAACAAAAAACCACTTAAAAGATGATGTGCAAAAAAAAGGCCAAAAAAACAATTTGCAAATATGCAAACAAAATGAAATGTATCGAGCAATTATTGCAATGTTATATTAATTAGGACACATTTTCTAAAAAGCACATATCCATAAACAAACAAAAGTATAGTAAAAATGTTACATCATAATACATATGGTAACTTACAGAATACCATTCGAAAGGCATCTAAATACAATGTATACAATTGTATGCATTTATAAACAATGACATTTATATATAATTAAACATACCAATGCATTTATTGTTACCGTAAAACGATTTTTCCGAAAAATATATAACAGAAAAATTAAGGAAGAAAATAGCATAACGTTTTGATTTAAAAACTACAAAGCAAGTTTACAAATTATAATAAAAAAGAAGGAAAAACTGATTTTCTGGCCCTAAAGTTGGGTGGCCATTTATGTAGCCTTCTTGCAGGATAACTGCAAGGGTTACAATATCAAAAAACAATATAAATTTAGAATTGGGCGCCGGAAAGACTATAAGCTAGCTTGAGCAAAAAGACAATCAAATACACGGGTCGTGAGAAGGTAAATTAAAATCAATCAGTGTTTCTTTCTGGTATTTATTAAAAAAACATTATTTATACGAGGCCTAGTGCACATACTAGAAGACCTAAAGTGTACATATTACAAAAAAACGGCAACTTCCGGAATGGTTGGCAGCAATACGAAAAAATATACAACAAATACGGGTTCTACTTCCGACAGCGTAATACCGGACTTCGTCGCGGAAATTCAGTTCCCTCGGCCCAAAACCTACTGCGAAAAAGCCGGGCCTGGGAGTCAAATGGCTGGTCGAAGGCAGAGCTCAAAGATTTTAGAGCTGTTCTCCAGCCCAAGATAAATGCCCTGCGAAATCACCCAAAATTACATGAGTGACCGCTCGAAATTTCGCACTACTCAAAAATATGGAAAAAACGGATAAACAACTCACAGATATTCCTGGATTTTTTCACGAACAACGGGAGAACTGGCACTAACTCCGCAGTTAAATTTTTAACAAGGTTTAACACCGATTTTTTGCCGAAACTGATTTTTATATTTAAAATGCCGCAGCCCACACGTATAATTCGATGAAGCGCCTTTTTTTCTCTCCCGAAAGTACCCCCAGCTGTCTGTCAACAATTAAATCGAATATTTCACCCACTATGGACATCTAGCGGAATTAATAGGCATTTGTTTCAGCCAAGAAACAAACCTTGATAAACATTTTATAAAACAAAAAAGGTGCCATAGAAAGGAAATTTAAAACAAAGATATAAATTTAACGAAATTCGTTATAATAGCTCAGACGATTCAGCTATAACATTAATAACGAAAGGTGGGAGGGGGACGGTCATACTTCGCGGTACGTCTCGCTCATCAGGTTTGAGCTTTCCAAAACCTCGGATTCTTAACTACTCATTACTCATTACTAATATGTGTGTTTACTCATTGCTCATACGTTTGTATGATATGTTTATGTCTCAAATATACCTATAAGTTTTTGTGATATGACACTCATGTACATGTTATTACAATACTCATACTCATATGTTACTCATATGTCTGAAAATACTCATGCCGCTCCCGCATTTCCCCTTTGGTCAAGCGCGAACAATAAGACTGCACTCTCATTCGGGTCACTTACGAATTTGCATGAAACTCTTATTAATTACCTAGTGGTTTGATAAATATCACTAGGCCCTTTTCATCCGAGGGAGGTAATTTGGACGTTTAGGCAAGTTAGATGTTTCAGAGCGACGATTCTGACTTTTCTATAAATAAAAGGAAACTTGAAGTAGTAGAAAGAGGTTGAGCAAAGTCTACCGTTTGCGCAAAGAACAGTACCAGCCAGCTAATATCAATTTTATTCAACTCCTCAGATGAAAACTGACCCTAAACATAGCAACTTACAGTGTTTATCAACTTACTTGGATTGTATAGAATTAAGTATGAAACATCGGCCCACGTCGGTCTCGATGGCATCGAAATAGTCGCAGCAATCAAAGACGTGCTCATTGTAAGAACATTTGCCAATAGATTGCTTGCAGTCCCCCCTCACGGAACTGGCGTAGAAGGTGAAGTTGTTCAAGGGGCAAAGGGGGTCCGCTTTAGGCTTGTTACAGTACTGTAGTGTATAGTAGGAAATACCCCGGAAGTACGCCAGCTCTTTTAGTACTTCTTCTAAGTCTATGGCATGGTCAGGTGTCCAGATTCTGTAAGGTTATACAAATGATATATATTCAACGGGCATGTAAACTATTTAAAGACGTGAACGCTTTTTAAAACTACACGATAATGTGTATTTAGCATAATCGAATACGCATCCGTCATCAGGTCACTTCGGTATGCTAAGAAATTTAGGCGGTCATAAAGCCGCTAAATCCATTTATTTTGCGTATTTCATGATGTATGGTCTACCGTTTTGGGGTAAGGCAACAAATTCAACCAGGTTTTTCTCCTCCAGAAAGAGCGGTACGCAGCTCTCTCTCGAAGACGTTCTTGCAAGCAGCTGTTGGTAGAATCTTGACTCTATTTTCATCCTATATCTATCAAATCATGTACGCTCGTAGAAACCTAGCAGATGTCCCGGTGAATACCGTTTTTCCACATCACGATACAAGGAATAAATCCAATCTTCACATATACCTACCCACTTTCCCCAAAATGTATGTTACTATACCAAAATTCCAGAGCAAATCAACAGCTTTAAAGATAAGCAATTTAAAAAGATAGTTGTCAATAATTTGGTAAGAAATGCAGTTTATGGTATAGGGGAGTTTGATAATTCTGAATTTATCTTCTAATTTGTATAATTTTAATCATAATCGTATTATGGTAGCTGACATTATTATTCTCGTCTAATTTATTTTAAATTTATTAATTTAACAATTACGAAGGCATATTGCTAAATTTGAAAATAAAATAGAATTATTATGATAACTCTACTTTAAATTTTAATTTATAGTTTAATCTATTATTCTCCCTGACTATTAAATCATATTAGTATATTTTGATAATTTGTATATGAATATGTATATGTTTAATATTGAAAATAATATTACAGCCATGACAACTATCATGATAGATACTCTATCTTACCACACCGCTTACCCCAATGGTGGGGAAAGATGTCAAAAACAGTTTTTTTAAGTTTTAATAAATTATGTAGGTACTATATTACTGTATTTAATTTAATTTAGTAGCATAAAAATGCAACGCATATTGCACAGTATACATAAATAGTCTAACTTTGTATACTGAGCTTCTTGTTACCCATTCGAATCAATAATCAGAATAGCTTAGATCCAGGCTGACCATTATCAGACTATCCAGACTTAGAAACACACATCAAAATCAACGCTGTCACAAGCGTCCCGCGCAACGTCGAAACACATTTATCAAAAGCAACGCTGTCACAAGCGTTCCGCGCAACGTCGAAACACACTTATCAAAAACAACGCGTCCCGCGCAACGTCGATCTGCGATCTCCAGATCGGAATGGGAAGATGGAGGGTAAGACTGTACGCTGTCCCACGCCTACAAGCGGAAGTATATACATATAGAATCGTTCTTCATCATATTCCCATTTCTGCATTAATGTATGGTTTTCTCCAAACCGTTATCTTTGTCTATTTATCTAGTGAATCCGATATCATCTTTTCTTAACTTTTTTTGTTTATGTGGTGGGGAGATGTTCATTTAAAAATAAAGAAACTGAGTAAATCGTTCTCAAATTCACTCTCAGCATCAGAAAATATTGTAAAGCGGCTGTACACAATACAAGCGCACTTCTGAGAAGTGACAGAAGCTTCTGATGTCATATACATAAGTTGCATATGTGGAACCAGTGACGACACCAATGTGGGACCGTTGCGCCGTATAAGTAGGTAAGGCACGTGCGTCTCTATCCGTCTCCTTCTACTTTTGAAACCAGATGTAAGGCCCCCACTTACCTCTACCGATGCTTATTGTTTAAAACGGAACTACAGCGTATTCATTTAAATACTGAATGGACCTATTCGGAAATCAAAACTATCATATTAACGACCTAACATAACTAGGTTAGGTCCTAACCTAAGTTGTTGTTTTTACTTTTCCGGCTAACCAACGGTTGGGGAAATAATCACACTTTTCTTTGAGTTAAAACCGACTCGCGACGAGGAGTTCAAGTATTGTAAATGCGTAATTTAGTTTTTTTTTTCAGGATGTTGACGGATACATATATATACGCTGACTTCCCCCCCTCCCCCCTGCCCGAGACGATTAGGCCCATTACAAAAATCTGTCTGTGTGTCTGTCTGTATGTCTGTCTGTGTGTGTCTGGTTATGAGTCTCTCTCTCTCTGTGTGTGTGTGTGTGTGTGTGTGTGTGCGTACGTGCGTGCGCGCGTGTTTGTGTGTGTGTGTGTGTTTGTATTCCTCCACGATAGCTCCCAAACGCTTCATTCGATTGAGCTCAAATGTGGCATGTAGGCATCATTCGGTCATGGTAAGAGTTGAAAAGATTGTAGTTAAAATCAGCCCACCAGAGGACGCGTTAGTCATACTTCCATCTCAATATATTGGCCTTAGAGACTTAGTACACTGATGCATAATTGAAACAAAATCACGATGGGAATATTGGTTGGAATATCTCGTATACAAGCGAGACCAATAATATTTAGAGTCCGCCATATTAATGACAATACTACAATATTTTTGGAAAAATACCTTTTCACTACCACGATAAATACTAGAAATATACTACGAATTGGCGCGCTGAGGTTGGCATAGCGCGGGCACAGTATAATAACACCCAGTAAGTTCACTCAAGAGCTACAAGGCAATGCGGGAAGAGGGTGCGACGGAAGTAGGGCGAGGGGTAAGTCATGTCTCGGCCTTAGGCCCATAGTTACGGCTGTGGGCTGTGACGCGCTGTGGGCGCAGTTTGTGTCCGCGTGCAGATGTACAGATTTACGAGGCGACGCCATATGGTATTCTTAGAACAAATCGGTGGCATCTGTGTCGCCGGGGCACCGTAAATGTGGCCGGGACGATGCTTAAAGAAGAAGACGAGTAATCTTATTACGATTTGTGACAGCCCTTAAGATTCGTCACTTGCTTCGATTTCAATGTTGTTCTAAGAGAAGCTACTGTCTGGTAAACTGTGGCGCGGGGAATTGGAGGGGAGGGGAGGTTGTTTACTTGCCGGGGAAGTCTTTGGGTGACACAACCGTTTTTTTATGTATAAAGATTGGTATAGGTATGTAAAGAGCTCGGTACATACTTATCAGAGGCATCGTAAACATGATTCATATTCTCGTTCTCGCAGACTGCTATAGCTGGAAATCGCGTATCCCAATCTGTGTACGTTGTCTCTACTCCAAATGATATTGCATTGTTTTTGAATTCATGCCACGATGACGCTATGAGTAGCAACATGCAGTACCACGAAGCTGCCACGCATACTATCCAGTATATCCTGAGAAGTAGAAGGTAGCTTTTCTGTATTTTCACAACTAAACAAATAAATATATTAAAAAGAATAAAAAACACGACTGCCGTTACAGAAAGTGATTAATATTAATAATCATAATATTGCATTTACATATTTTATTAAATTATAAAAATGTTTATACCATATATCATTTATTATTTATTGAAATCGTATTTACGTATATGTGTATTTGCCATATTGTATTACCTACAATGTATTATTCGTATTATTGCCATATTGTATTAATCGTACAAATTTAGTGTTTGGATTTGTATTATAATGTTATTTATTTATTATTACATATTATTCAATCTTAATTAAGTACATTCATTAATTATAAAAATAACAAGTTTGTTTACGTTAATTAGGCTAATTTTTACGTAAGTTATATTACTTTTTTTAATTACTCTGACCCGCCCAGATACGGGACAGTTTAGTCCTAGTTAGGTGGGCAATGAGCATTAGCTGCATTTCGGTGTTCGATTTTTCCGAGTTACTTATAACATTGATAACAATGGGGCTAAATGTACAAAAATGAAATGAATAAAGCATTAAACAAAAAAAAAAATAATAATTTAGTTTCTTTATGAAATACGTGTGGTTTATGTATTTATCCATATAGATAGATAAATAAATATTTCCAAAATACTCAAATAGACACATATTTTAGTTGCAAAGCCATCCTGACTAGGCCTCGTCTGTACTAAGGTAGGTAAATTTGATACTCAATACGATATATTTATGTTATTTATTGACATTTGGACAACTACTTCCTTGATAATTAGAAAGTTAAGGTACCCTATGACACTCGGGATGACATAACGGTTTTAACAATACCACACACTTCTAAATAGGTTTAAGCGTTTAGAATTTATGGTGGAATAAAGAAACGGAAAACATACATAGATGAACCCTGAACACATTACACTCCTTTTTTGTTGGGCGATCGTGTTAAAAGCGCTTCCATAACGGTGTGATTGCAATGAACGAAGTTAGATTTTGATTTAACTTTATAGGCCGATTCAAATCGAATAAAGAACTCTTTTTGAAGTGAGCTGTACCAAAAATCAATCAAATCGCCGGTGACAGTACACTCACCAATGCCTGTTACTATAATCGCACCCGTACCCAGGTATATGAATTGTCATGAACCGTAGCCCTTGATGCAATTAGAAATAACGGGAATTGTCGGATGCTTGTCGACGCCAGTCAGATCAGGTAGCCGTGTCAGCGCAACGCGTGGCGACTGACTGTACGTGGCTGCCTGACTGCTTCTTGGGGCTGCTGACTGACGCAGGTAGCTTCGCCCAGTCCGTGACATAACGTTGCCAGTCAGGATTTTTGAATGGCGCTGTCAAGTGCTCCATACGCTTTAATCGCTTAGTTTATAAGCCGGCAACGTAGAAAGAGCACGTGGAGTTTAATATCATTTTCAGAATGTTAGCAGCTTTACAGTTTGGATCGGTGGTGTAAATAATACGCTGAAAATGTAAACTGGCAATGAGTTATATAGTTTTTTAACGGCAGACAATGCCTTAAAACAGGAAATTTAGCTAATATATTGCAAGAAAGCTTACTGATAAAAGAATAAATACTAATCCAGTAGATAGGCATTCCTACACTTGGATGCGTCACAAAATTAAATGCTAAAAATTTAAGTATTAAAAACATAACTATCGTGATAGTTGTCATGGCTGTAATATTATATTCAATATTACCTACATACAAATAATCAAAATATACTAATGTGATTTAAGAGTCAGGGAGAATAATATATTAAAATAGAAATGCGAATTCTATGTAGAATAATCAAAAAATATATATTTTATTGTCAATCCAGCAATATGCCTTCGTATTTTAAAAAAAAAATGAATAGATGTATAATAAATTATATGAAAATTAGAATGTCAGCTATCATAATACCATTATGTTTAAAACTTTACGCATTTCGTTAATCATCAACATGGAAAATAAACTCAGAATTTTCAAAATACCATAAATTGGGTTTCTTACCAAATTATGTATAATTATCTTTTTAAATAATTATACATAAAAGTAGAATATAGCAGAAGCTTTCACAATATAAAAGTTTACTAATTTATTTAGGAGCATTTTCGAAAGAGGAATATTGTTTGTTTTGTGGCAAATGCTTTTATTTATATATCCGCAAACAATTTATAAACCAAAATGTATTTATCTATTTCAAGCACCCACGCGCGACATTATGTTAGAATGAGAAAGACACGAAATTAATTTGCTATTTAGAGTTTGCGAATAATAGCAAACTAATATCGAACACCATAATGAATTATACATGGGACCCTTCCTTGTTAAAAAAAAACCAATCATCCTGGTATAACGTTTTTCTCGATTCATGTACGTAAAAATCGACTTCGAAAAATCGAATCGATATCGACCCTGTCTATTATAGGTATAGGATGAGGATAGCACAGACTTACCTCTCCGTCAAATGGCGACCGTCTTCTGCTATGTAGTGTAATCCGGTAAGAGTACAGTTGATCATGTACTCTTTAACTACGTCTTTTAGTTTTGGCGCCATAATTTTTGGCCTCTTTTAATGAAATTATTTAATGAAGAGTACTTTCGTTATGACTGGTGTTCAAATCAGCCATTGCAATCGTTTTAAATTCGTTGATCTCATATAATATTAATGTGGCGTGCTGGTAACAAGCTAATTTTATATTATTATTCGACAATGACTATTACGTGACTCTTTTATGATGACTTATATAGATAATATATGGAAAGTAGGATCGGCAAACGATACTAGATTTTGACGAATGATGATGATGAATTTATTCGAGATGTATTTATAGACGGCGTAATTAAAACAAATCAGCTTCAGGCTATTTTCGCTTTTATTTGGTTTGTTTACTAATAAAACGAGGATGAATTTACACTTTCTCCTTCAAGGATGCTAACGATACAAAAATCCGATAAACCATAGAACAGCTTTACCGCACACGGTATTCAACCAAGCACCAATAATAGTCGCCAGTAATAGATTGAATAAACTGGTTGTATCATGTAGTGATTTGTGAATAGAACAAATACCTTCCAAATAAATTTCATTATTCTGCTCAAAGTTTTCGAGTTTCGTTTGATATAGAAAACGAAACTCGAAAACTTTGAGCAGAATAATGAGATTTATTTGGAAGGTATTTGTTCTATTCACAAATCACTACATGATACAACCAGTTTATTCAATCTATTACTGGCGACTATTATTGGCGCTTGGTTGAATATCTCTGGTGTACTTCGCTACTAGCGCTTATTTCATCTATACAATTCTTTTCTATACCGCCGGGGTACTGCAGATTTCAATTTTCTATCTGATTTTACAGGCAATTCCTCTCATTGCTATGATATATATTTTTGCATAGGTAACATAAGCGAACATAACATGAATGTATTACAGATGTATGGGCCCTTACGGGCAGGCCCGGGGTTAGGTTTTTAGCACCCTGGGCTATACTCAGCTCGGCGCCCCCTCCCTCATACATAATATTAGCTTAAGCAAGTTAGCAAGTTACATTGTCGGCTACCACCAACTTCTGCTATTTTTAACATTATTTCAGTCTCAGTATTGAATTTGAAAAAAATGCACAACCATGAGAATATAATAATATGGTTAGTAAAACAGCGTTTAGTTTAGTTACTACAGGTTTAATAACGTTAAATATACAAGCAGAAATATACAACACAAAATGTTTGTTAATTAACTCAGATGACGATTGTAACATATCATTTTTTTATCAATAAAATGTATTATATAACCTAATAAAGTTTATTTATTTATTTATTTATTATTTATTTACATAATGTTAATGAAGCAAGATCATTTAAAATTCAATGTAAGTAACAACATGAAACTCAGTCTACAGTAATGGTTTTTTTCTAGCCTTCATTTTTGCAAAATTATTTATAACATCAGAAAAGTTCGTGTTCATTGTAATGTCCCGTTCACAGCACAGTAACATCAACGCATTCAATTTACTCTCAAGAAGAGTTGACCTTTTAGCATTTTTGACTCTTGATAAGACAGAAAATCCCCTTCCTGCTGTACAGTTTGTGACAGGTAGTGTCAGGAAGATTCTTAGTGCTACTTAGTGAGCCGCTACCCGCCCGAGCCCAAGGTTACTGTCCCCAGGCTTGCATACCTGTGGAAGGGGCGCGGTGGGCCGGCGCCCGGCGGGGCAGTGCAGTCACACGAAAAAATTAAAAACAATGGAATCTTCTGCTTCATTCACCTACAAATAAATTGATTTATTACCAAGAAGGAAAAATACAGTTTTTTGATAAAAATGTCTACCTTTAAATAAACAAATTAACATATTTTGCCGCCCCCTAGAGAGTGTCGCCCTGGGCTATATAGCCCAGTCAGCCCATTTACAACCCTGGGCCTGCTTACGGGTCCATACCAGTTTATTTTGTCAGTGTGTTCTCTCGTTGTAGATTTAATTACGAAATTACTACAAATGATTAGATTTAAATAAAATCGTTTAACATTTTATGCAGGCGAGGCAATCCGGTCTAATCTATTACAAAATTTAAGCAGAATCCGAGGACGACTTTGATTTAAAAAAATGACAGTTTCCCAAAAAGACAAACAATTAAAAAAAAGTCATTTCATTATTTTTTTTTGGTTTTTCATATCACTGCGATTTTTTGAGCAAAAACCAAAGGTGCACGCACTCATGCGGACTACTGACATTCGATCATATATTTTAACTTGCTGTGCGTATTAGATTATATATATACTAAATTGAGCTACTTATTTAGTTATATTTTTTTAATTAACGGGTGGTCATAAAAACATCCGAACAATTAGTGTTAATTTATAAATTTCATACTTTGGTAATACCAAACAATCAAAACAATAACGTTACAGAATATATTGGTACATTACTTACCAAAGAATGTACCAAACTGTACCAAAGTAAGTACTTACCATGGAATGCAGGAGCGTGGCAGAGCAACGGGCAAGAATACTACAATCTCCAGCATCTGTCCCGGAGGCCTGTAGCAACCCAAACAGGCTGCTAACCTTCTGGGACAGCCTGGGTTGGCTGGAGTAACATAAATAGAAACATGAGCCACGCACAACGGCCCAATCAAGAGGCCAAGTGCGGGAAAAAGCCCAGACTAACTAACTAACTAACTAACATTACTTACTGTACCATATGTAAATATGTATTTATTATGTGTTCATTTCAGTAATTGAATATTACTGTATATTACTGATAAACAATTTTATTCATTTCTATAATAGGTAGGCACTTAAGTAATTTCATTACGCGTAATTTGTGTTAAGGCATAATTTGCATGATATAAATATCATTAGGTTTGGTAATTCACCAGCGTCCGCACGTTTCGTGTCTTCTTTACCATGTCGACTCCAAAAGCTAACATTTTATTTTCCCTTTACCCCTTAAACAGGATCAGGCGTATATTCTTAATCGAATCATTAACAATTACTAAAAATGATAGTTTCTACCGTTTTGAATCTTCGCTTGGATTGTTATTTTTTGGAGCAATTTTATTATTATCTCAATTCATTTATGTAGGATTTTATATAAATTATTTAAGTGGCGCTTCAGCTTTCGCAGACATGTTTATATATATCTACGCCTATGAATTTCCGACTACGGCCATCGCCATTGTTTTTAGTAGTTTCCTAAAAAGAAACCATTTGAAAATTCTGATTCGTCAAATTTTAGATTTAGATTTGAAGTTAAACCAGATCGGTTTGTATACTGATTATAATAAAGAAAGGAAAGAATCCTTGACGAACATTTTCAGTGCCGCGTTTCTATTGATGTTGAAATGTATTCTTTGGCTCTTGTATGATTCTTTTAGTGTCAGCTGCGTTCCCCAATTTGTGTTTTCTGTTGTTTCAATTGAATTGCTCCATTGGAACTTTTACATCACCGTCTTAACGAACAGAATCAAATTAGTTAACGTGTCACTCGATGATTTTGATGAGAATACCGAGAATTGTATAGAAGGCCTTTGTTCTATTCACAAATTAATAATCGATACTACAAAACTAATTAATAATGCTTTTCAAATTCAAACTACTATCATTGGAGCATGGTCCAGTCTCACGGGTCTACTTTTCTTTTACTTCGTTTCAACAAACCTTTTCTATAGTAGACATGCTTCTCCGACTATAGTTCTGTACACGATTACACAGCTAATTCCGATTGTTTTTGTAGTATATTTTCTGATTAAGCCTAATCAATTAATAAAGGAGGTAAATATTTATTTAAAAAAAATTATAATATTTTGATACCTTATTTATATATTTAATAAACCATGTTTAGGCCAAGCGTTCTGGACTAATCTACCATAAAATTTTAACTGCATCTAAGGACGATTATGAAAAAAAGGTAAACATCACATATCTTAAAATATTTAAAAGAAAATAAAATTGATATTTTTGTTTTTAGATTTTTATTTCGCTGCGATTTTTGGAGCAAAAGCCGAAATTTGATGCTTGTGGACTCTGGGCATTTGATCATACATTTTTACTGGCTGTAGGTTTTAGACGTGGTGCAATGACAAGTTATATTATTACTGTTTCAATTTTTTATTCGCAGGTAGCCGCAAAAATAGCTGAACAGTTATTGATTATGTTACAATTTAATACTTTGATAACCACGAAGAATGAAAGTAATCAGGATACAGGATATTAATTTATAGTGCCTAGTAATTATTTATGTGCATTACGTAATATTTAGGCGTCAAGTGTTCTATAAAATCAATAAATAATTAAGGATAATATACTTAAATAAATATTGAATATTATGTCGAATCCAAACGCAAACATACTATTTTTCCTTATAATGTAGGAGACATGACCCAATTAAAATGGTATTATTGAGCAAACGCGGCGAGGAAATGCCCTGTTCCTCCTAACTCCTCAATACAGGGACTCCGCTTCAAACCGAAACAGACAATGGACATTCATTTGGTAGCGACCGGTTTCGTGCAGATTGGGCCACAAGATCCATTTTGTTCTCGGATCGGCTGAACTCACGATTCAGCTTCTATTCAGAAGCCTCCTCGTGCGCAAGGCTACCCCGTGGTAAGATGGACCGGTTTCTCCTAGTGGGATTGCATCCCGGCGCTACTAGACGGTTTGCGCACCGTTCGGCGATGCCAATCGGTTGTGCACTCTGACTAATTGCTGAGGGAGTCTGGAGACTATGTAAATATATTGTCGCCTAAGCAGCGAGGGTTCTTGTTGACCTGCTGTTATGACACTCTTGAAATGACCATGAACCACCCGATCTCGTGTGGGGACTCTCACATACAGCTCACGTACAGACCGTACTGATTCGACTCCACCGGCTGTCGGTCAGAATGCACAATCGATTGGCTGACGCCGTCCAGGAGCACCCGAAGATTAACTCTTTGGGGAAATTGGCTCGCAGGCCAGAGTCTTACCCGGGATCGCACATCTACGTGGAGGCCGACGGATTGACCCGTGAGTTTGACCGACCTTGAACATACGGGTCTTCGTGGCCAACTGCAACAGGGCCCATTAACTTACTAAGGTACATAACATATATAACACATAGGTACATAACAACTAAGGTTGTCGACTACAACGGGCGAGCCCGTCACCTCAGGAAGTTTTAACGACTAGTCGTTCTATCTCCCTGGAGTGAGCGCAGAAGACTTGGACAAAACAGTCCACAAACTCCGCCACAAACCCGTAAGAGGCCAACGCCTTAACCGCGAGATAGCCAGGAGTTACCCAGCGGGCTTACACTCACGCCCTACTTCCAGTTGTGACCAGATTACTCCAGTCTCTCGATCGGTTACGAGTTCGAGGTCGCTTGCGCGGTCCTCTCCCTTGCGAGGCGGTGAAACGGTGTATACCGAATCTATCGCGGACCGCGGCATCCTTTGCCCGACTGTTCACCCAGGATCGGGTAGCCGATGGTCGTTTCAAGAGCAGTCTCCATGAGGTCCGTAACCACCCCCGATCTATAGGAAACAGTACTGCTTCCAGACTCCCCCGACTGTTAGTCAGAGTGCGCAATCGATTGGCTAATGCCGCACGGTGCGCAGACCGTCCAGGAGCGCCAGAAGGTTGATTCCTAGGGGAAACTAACCCTGAGGCCAGAGTCCTACCCAGGCTCGCACTTCATGCGTGGAGGTCGTCGGATGGGTGTTGACCCGTGAGTGTGACCAACCCTGAACAGAATGGGTCTTCGTGGCCAACTCAGCAAGGGCCCATTAGCCCCCCAAAGGTAGGCTAGGTACATAACATATAACACATAGATATATTAGGTATACTATAATGCCATATGGCCGATTGCGGCCCGCTCTACTAATCCCCACATTTGATAGTTTGCCCTCTTACAACAAAAGGTTGCCGACCCATGGTGTAAAACAATCTTGTCTAAAAAAAAATATCGTAAAATAATTTATTAAAAAAAATACCGAATAGATAGGTATATAATAGATTGGTACATACTTTTAGGTACATATTTATTATATGTGTACATTGCGTAAAATTCATCAAAATTATCATCTACCTCTATCGCCTACCTCCTCTCATTACAATAATTGAATATTAAAGTAATAATTTTTGTTCATTTCTAAAAAGTAATAGGTTAGGTACTTAAGTCAATCCATTACGAATAATTTGTGTTAACGCATTATTTGCATGATATAATTGTCATTAATTTCGGTAATTTACAAGCGTCCCCACATTTCATGTCGACTTAATTATGTCGACTCCGAGCTCTAACATTTTATTTTCCCTTTTCCCCTTAAACAAGATCAGGCGCCTATTCCTAATAGAATCATTAACAATTACTAAAAATGATAGTTGTTACGCTTTTGAAACATCCTTTGGATTAATATTTATTGGAGTTATTTTATTGTTATCACAAATAATATATGTAGGAATCTCATTAACGTATACTATTAGGGCTGGTTCAGCTTACGCCGACACAATTATATACATATATATATGCATCTTCTCCTATGAATCTCTAACGACCGCCACCGCTGTTACAGTTGTCTTTAGCAGTTTCTTAAAAAGAAACCATTTGAAAATTCTGATCAGCAAAATTTTAGATTTGGATATAAAGTTAAATCAGATCGGTTTGTACGCAGATTATAATAAAGAAAGGAAGGAATCTTTAAAGAAAATTTTCGGTACTGCGTTTCTGTTGATGCTGAAATGTGTTTCGTGGGTATTGTATGAATTCTCAACTTTTAACTGCATTGACCAATTTGTATTTTCTGTTATTGTAATTGAATTGCTCCATTGGAACTTTTACATCACCGCGTTAATTAACAGAATTAAATTAATTAACGAGTTACTCTATGATTTCGATGAAAATAGCGAGAATTTTATAGAAAGCATTTGTTCTATTCACAAATCTATAATCGATGCCACAAAACTGATTAATAATGCTTTTCAAATTCAAACTGCTATCATTGGAGCATGGTTCTGTCTCATTGGTCTACTTTTCTTTTATATCGTTTCTACAAACCTATTCTTTAAAAAAAAATGCTTCTCCGTCGGTTCTCTACATGATTATGCAGCTAATTCCAATTGTTTATGTAGTATGTTTTCTGATCAGGCCTAGTCAATTGATAAAGGAGGTAAATATATTTAAAAAATACTATTAAATCGATACATTATTTTAATAATAAATATACCGCATTTAGGCCAGGCGTTCTGGCTTAATCTACCATAAAATCTTAACGGCATCTAAGGATGATTATGAAAAAAAGGTAAACATCGCTTATTTCGCTTTTTAAAAAAAATGTGATTGAAATTAATATTTATAGATTTTTATTTCGCTGCGATTTTTGGAGCAAAAGCCGAAATTTAATGCTTGTGGACTCTGGGCATTTGATAATACATTTTTACTCGCTGTAAGTTTTACGCATGGTACAACGACAGGCACAATGACATGGTATATTACAACTGTTTATTAATTGTTTTTATTCACAGGTGGCGGGAAAAATAACTGAACAGTTATTGATTATGTTACAATGTTATACTCTGATAACCGCAGGCAATCAAAATTAAGATACAGGATATTAATTTATAGTGCCTTATATTAATTATATATGTGTGCATATACTTAGGCGTCAAAAAAATCTAAAGTGTTTTATAAAATCAATGTTTTATAAAAGAAAATATTACATAAATAAATTTATTTATGTTATTTTAAATCCAAACGCAAACATTCTATTTTCCCTATTATTTCCTAATATTCCGTTTTTTCTATTATTATTATTCTATTATTTATTATTATTATTGTATTGCGAGATTTTAATTGTTCTGAAATCTATCAAGTATATCAAAACTCGTATCACAAGTGCCTCTGGGTGACAGTACCCGGGCCGAAGTCCCAACGTCTAAAAGTAGTCATAACAACATTTGCCAATCGAAAATACAAACACATTTGTTGTCAAAGATTCTTTCCAAATTATAATCGGTAGGAATAAAAACCGATTAATATAATATTTTACGAATTACTGTTTTCAAATACATGCGATTTATAGGAATTAATATTTTATCTACATGAACCTAATGAAAACAAAACATGGGAGTCATTGTAATTTTGAAGACGTGGGTGCTTCAAATGCAGCATTGAGATGTTTTATATTTAAAATTTTAAATCCAGCAAAAACAAATACATTTAATACTTTAGGACAAAAACATGGTTGGCTGTATCAGGGACGCAGCCGTAGTGAAGTAGGTGAAACTAATTGTGCTGCTAGAGAGTGTTAAAAATCACTAATGCTTGTACTATACAGTAGGTACAGGCCCTGATAGAGATAATCAAAAAATGCATTAAGATATAGCGCCAGGAAAGGCCGAATTGTAGTGGCGGAACAATAATTTTGAATTTCGCGCGGTTTGAGTATCCAACTCTACCGGCAGGCGGACAGCGGAAATAGCGGCATCATAGAAGCCGGAAGCGAAGAATAAACGAAGATGGCGGGGATGAAGACGCGTGCCTGTGTGGCGTATCTATTAATTTGAAAATAAAAGGTAAAATCAAGTAAAGAACGCATTTAATTCATCCCCCACAAATAAGTGACATTTATTTACATATCCATTCAAACATACGCGTACATTATTGTTTAAAAGTTATTCTAATCCAGGAAGGCTTATTGGTCTATTTCATTCGCGTCGTTTCTTACGCCGTAAATTCACGGCAATAGTGTGGAGAGGCATTCGTGGCGTAAATTTACAGCGCGAATGAACGCCGTGAATTTACGGCCATGGTGTGGAGGGGCCTTTAGACCGAGTAAGTTGAAGATGGTAGGAGAAATGCGATACCTCATGCCTGCAGATGGTGTGAAAGCCACGGAAATAGTCTGGCTCCATCTGGGGGATATCGATGAGCTGGTCTCGTTCTCTGCCTCCATTGCAGCCACAGTTATATCGAATAGCGTTGCTAGATACCTTACGCCGCCTGAACCCGCCGCACTCGTAGATGGCTGGGAATCCTGCGCTTGGCTCTATCTAACTCGTTCCCTGTGGAGCCGAACACGTATGCCGAGGTCAAAGCGGGTCGTCGAGGGCCGGAATCTCTCTCTCTCTTGCTACCCGAGTTCTTGCACGCCAGTTTTGTACGTTACGTACCGCACGCGGTGGCGCCTAAAATTTCTGCAAAATAGTACACCTTTTTTAAACTCTATAATTTTTAATGGTCACAGGTATGAGTTTTATGTATCACACCTGCTATAACGTCGTAAGCTCTTTGAAATTCGACCACTCCCGCTCGAATCGATCAATATACTGCTGAGTAATCACTAAATAAATACAGCAAGCGATGGTAAATTTAGCTCTGAATGCGTCGTGCTGCGCTAGATTACAGTGCCACTTGCGGCATATGCACTAACAAGTAATGGCATCTGTCCTCTAAATAATGGTAATAAAATAATGCCGGTGGGTGTTATACTTTCAAAGTAATAAGCGATCTTGTCATAACATATTTCGTTACTTATGGTTTTTGCAAGTGACCACCCCCCCACTACTGACCGAAATGAAAGACGTTTGACTTAAAAAAAAAATATTTTAATACTTTATAACAAAAAATATTATTTTAATGCTTTATATATTGCGTGCTTTATATATGCGATTATAGCATGAATTACGAACTATCGATGTTACAATATAATAAGGTTAAGTTAACAAGTTAATGATTACTAAACTGCAAATATTTTTTGCTAACCATAAATCCTACTCGAATTATCGATATAAACAAGTCTGACCCTAACATAGTTCAAACTTAATATGATCTCCTTATGAGATGGTTTTTTTATATCGGTCACTTCACTCGCACCAGTTAAATGTCCATTGTCTGTTTCGGTTTGAAGCGGCGTCGCTTTATTGAGGAGTTAGGAGAAAGGGGAACTTCTTCGAGTTTGCTCATTGACCTGATTTTAATTGGGTCATGTCTGCTATATACATTATGGATAATAAAATGTTTGCGTTTGGATTCGACATTTAGTTAAGATTTTCTTAATTATTTATTGATTTTATACAACACTTCGGTAAAAATATTTTTTGACGACTAAGTATTACGTCATGCACACATGTATGTAACAAATTATATGACACTATAATTTAATGTTCTGTATCGTAATTATTTTCATTCCTCGTGGTTATCAAAGTATTAAATTGTAACATAATCAATAACTGTTCAGCTATTTTTGCGGCTACCTGCGAATAAAACATTTAATAAACAGTAATAATATAACTGGTTATTGTACCATGTCTAAAACTTACAGCTAGTAAAAATGTATGATCAAATGCCCACAGTCCACAAGCATCGAATTTCGGCTTTTGTTCCAAAAATCGCAGCGAAATAAAAATCTAAAAACAAAAAATTAAATTTTATTTATTTTTTAATATTTTAAAATATGTTATGTATACCTTTTTTTCATAATCGTCCTTAGATGCCTTTAAAATTTTATGGTAGATTAGCCCCGAACGCCTGGCCTAAACAAGGTTTATTTAATATTAAAATAATGTATCGATATAGAGTATTTACTTAATATTTACCTCCTTTATTAATTGATTAGGCATAATCAAAAAATATAATATAAAAACAATCGGAATTAGCTGTGTAATCATGTACAGAATCAGAAACGAAGAATAATGTCTCGTATAAAAAAGGTTTGTAGATACGAAATAAAAGAAAAGTAGACTCGTGAGACTTAACCATGCTCCAATGATAGTAGTTTGAATTTGAAAAGCATTATTAATTAGTTTTGTGGTATCGATTATTGATTTGTGAAAAGAACAAAGGCCTTCTATAAAAATCTCGCTATTCTCATCAAAATCATCGAGTAACCCGTTAACTAATTTGATTCTGTTCGTTAAGGCGGTGATGTAAAAGTTCCAATGGAGCAATTCAATTAAAATAACAGAAAATACAAATTGCTGCATACAGTTAAAGCTTGAAAATTCATACAAGACCCAAAAAATACATTTGAGCATCAATAGAAAAGCGGCACCGAAAATGTTCTTTAAAGAGTCCTTTCTTTCTTTATTATAATCAGCATACAACCCGATCTGGTTTAACTTCAAATCCAAATCTAATATTTTGCGAATCAGAATTTTCAAATGGTTTCTTTTTAAGAAACTACTTAAGACAATGGCGATGGCGGTCGTTGGAGATTCATAGGCGATTATATATATAATTGTGTCTTCGAAAGCTGAAGGACTTCTAATATACTTTAATAAAAGTCCTACATAAATAAATTGTGATAATAATAAGATAGCTCCGATAAATGACAATCCAAGCGAAAATTTAAAAGCGTATAAACTATAATTTTTAGTAATTGTTAATGATTCGATTAAGAATATGCGCCTGATCTTGTTTAAGGGATAAAGCGAAAATAAAATGTTAGCGCTTGGAGTCGACATGATAAAGTCGACATGAAGCGTGCGGACTCTTGTGAACTACCAAAATTAATGACAATTATATCATGCAAATTATGCGTTTACATAAATTATACCTAATGAATTTACTTAAGTACCTACCCCTATTTTATAGTAATGAATAAAAGTTTTTTATTTAATATTCAATTACTGTAATGAGGGGGAAGGTAGGTATGATAATTTTGATGAATTTTACGCAATGTACATACCTACATAATAAAACTGTAGCTATGTACAATTAGGTACTAATCTATTTTGTATGGTTGTTTATTTATTTATTTATTTATTTATTTATTATAAAAGGTACACAAACAATACTCTAATATTACATGGCTATCGCTAACATTTTTACTTTGTTTCTAATTAGGGTATAATATTATATGCGTACTCCGCATGCTTAATTTATAATTGCGTATGTGCCGTATCTCATGATTTACAAAATTATCAAAATTATCAAAAATTATTAGCACAAAAATTAATATCCTTAAAAATTATCAAAACAAAAATTAAAAATTTTAGAAATAAGTTTACAGTGAATTCTGAAAAACAATTAAACAATGAAATGGTAAAAAATAGATCAAATATTGTCTGGAATAAAATAATAAAAACATAAAAATTATCAAAACAAAAATTAAAAATTTTAGAAATAAGTTTATAGTGAATTCTGAAAAACAGTTAAACAATTAAATGGTAAAAAAAATAGATCGTATAATGTCTGGAATAAAACACTAAAAACATACGGTAAATTATCAATTTGTTTCATAATACGTTATTTATAATGGACTTAACTACTAATGGTCCCAGGTTGAAGAAATCAATGTTATCGGTTATAGTGTTGTATAACCGGCATGTACGTGAGATAGGATTGTGGAAAGATTGATTTGTCTGCGAAGTGGGAAGGTGAAATGTTAAGTGCTGCCTCAGTCGCCTGGATGGTACGTTGAAATTTAACGCTTCTAATAAATCTGGTGAGTCTATCCCGCCGTTAAGAAGTTTATGCAGAAACATTAGACTTCCGCACTCTCTCCTCTTTCTAAGAGTAAAAATCTTAAAATAATTTAAACGCTCTTCATAAGAGTAGAGAGTGCGTGATAGGCCGGTTTTATAGGTTACCATACGCATATACTTCCTCTGCACAGACTCTATCGCTTCCGAATGCACCTCATAGTATGGATTCCAAATTATGGAACCAAACTCCAGTTGGCTGCGTACAAGAGAATTATAGAGCAAGTTAAAAGAGTTAATATTTTTAAACGGTTTAGTAACCCTATATATAAAACCCAGTGTTCGCTCGCTCTTACTTACTACATTGTTGATATGCTCTCTAAAAGTCAGGTGCTCGTCGTGAAGTATTCCTAGATCTCTTACACTTTTTGTAGATTTTAGTGTTGAATTGCCGATAGAGTAAGGGTAGTCTTTAATTTGCTTATTTCTAGTGAAACGAATAATTTGACATTTTTCAACATTCAGTTCCATTCTATTAGATTCACACCATTTTTTCAATTCGCAAAGATCTTTCTGTAGTGCATTGCAATCCTCCATTGTCAGTATTTCTTTGAATATTTTTAAATCATCTGCATACATTAGATGCCGACAGCGTAGACTCTTAGAGAGATCATCAATGAATATTAAAAATAGAAGTGGTCCGAGATTTGATCCCTGAGGCACACCAGATTTAACTAAGGCAGGGATCGATGTATATCCTTTCACACGAACAATTTGTGTCCTATTTGATAGGTACGACTTCATCCATCTAAGTAGGTTACCGTGAATACCGTTATTTGCAAGTTTCATATGTAATATGTCATGATTAACTTTGTCAAAAGCTTTAGCGAAGTCGGTATACACGGCATCCACCTGGTGTTTCCTATTAAACGCGGATGAAATGTACTGGTTGTACTCCAACAGGTTAGTTTCCACCGATCGGTTTTTGGTGAATCCATGCTGGTACGGACAGATTATATGTTTAAAATGTCGTGTAACATGATCACAGACAAGAGATTCGAATATCTTTCCGAAACAGGAGAGTATGCTTATTGGTCTGTAGTTAGATACTGAATTCCTGTCTCCGGATTTATGAATCGGTATGATATTAGCAATCTTCCACTGCGATGGAAATACTCCTATCTCAAGACATTTATTATATATAATGTGCAATGGCTGTACGATTTCTGCTGAACATTTTTTAATGAATAAGGGAGGGATTTCATCATGACCTGGACCTTTACTATCATCTAACATTTTTAACTTAGTTCTAATATCTATTTTATTAATAATAATATTGCATAGCGAGTAATTAGCACTCGAAACACACACACTTTGTTGAGTCAGCTGCACTGGGTTAGCATCAAAAACTGAGGAAAAGTATTCCGAGAACAACTCGCTTATTCCGGATCCATCGTTGGCAGTTTTGGATTGAAAATACATAGTATCCGGTATCGCTGGTTTTGCTTTTTTTGCTTTTACGAATGACCAGAATGGTTTACTTGTCTTATTTAGAGACTCTTCAATTGTCTTAATATAGTCATTATAGCTTTCTTTTATCATTTTTTTACCTCTTTTTCTCAGCAAAGAAAATGTTTCGTAGTCGACCGCGTTGCCGTACCTTTTTGCCTTTTTTCTGAATTTTTCTTTTTCCTTCAGCAACTTTATACAGGATGTATTTAACCATGCAGGATATTTTGAGGGTCTTTTGCTCTTGAATGGTATTGCTATTTTAATTATTTCCCACAGCTTGGAATAGAATGTTTCGACTAATAAATCTGGGTCATCACCCGTTAGGCATGTATACCAGTTAATTAGTGATAATAATTCAGTACATTTTTTGTAGTCGCCCTTAAAGAAATCATATCGAGCTGTTGCAGTATTTTGAACCAGCTCGACGTTATATGCAAGTTTCAGATATATGTCTAGCGGTGGATGATGAGCGTCGACTCGGCTTATTGCTGTGGAACTTTTAACACATATATTGTCTTTGTCAGACAATATTAAATCTAAAATTCGATCGAAAGGGTTCTTGACATAGTTAGATTGGGTGAGGTTACCGGTCGACATAAGTTCCTGTAGGGCTATGGATTTTTGCCCTGAAAAATGTATTTCGCCTATATCCCCTCCATTTTCACAGATTCTAATTGTTCGGTTGTTGTTGTTCTAATTGTTCGGTTGTACCAACGTATTCAATTGTAAAATTATGAGCAATTGTTGTTGTGTTTTTGCGGTCACCTGTATATATATTTTTAAATATTGAAATTATAACCAACCAAATAGCCTTTTTCGTACTTATCTAATCTAACGCGTACAGAAAGTGAAAAGGTATGATCGAATGTCTGTAGTCCGCAAGTGTACAGTTTTGGTTTCTGCTCAAAAAGTCTCAGCGATCTAAAAATGTAAAAAAATGTGTGACATCACATTTAGAATCGGTTTTTTGGGACACTAAGTTCAAGCTTAAGCTTTCGCTAAGCTTAAGCTTTTTTCAAATCTCATTCTCAGATTCTGCTAAAATTGTGTGATAGATTAGACCAAAAAGCCTCGCGTGCATGAAATGTTAAAAGTTTTTAAAAATCCAATTATTCATGATATGTTCGCTTTTGTTACCTCTACAATGACTTAATTGAGTTTCATCCGAAAAAATAATATCATATAAATAAGAGGAATTGCCCGTATAATCAAACGAAAAATTGAACTTGTCGGTACCCCGGCGGGATACAAAAAAAATGTAAAGATGAAAAAAGCGATAAGTACACCACATAAATTGTTAGCATTTAAAACGCTTCATTGATTTTTTGTATTAGTTATTGATTAGTGGATAGAACAGATGCCTTTCAAAGTAGTCTCATTTTTTTTGGAAGTCCTTAACTAATTTCGTTTATCAAAGCAGTAATGTAGAAGTCCCGATGAAGCAATTCAGTGAATATACCAATACGACTATGATATTAAATACCGTAATAATAACGACTTTCACTGTTCTCTACTTAGCAGTGCTTTCAATATGCTTCAATACAGACACTATACAAGATATAATAATGTATAATGCTCGTATAGTGAATTTTCTGCCTAAACACCGATAGACTTTTCTCAAGCGTGATCCGTGCGATAAATTACTTGTTGACCTGTACATGCGCAGCGATATAATTCAACGTTGATCAGATATTCACAACTTCAATCCAAAAATTAAATAGGGCTTCGAACTACCTTATATGTATTATTAAAAGTCCCTTGTACATGGAATGCCCGCATTAGGGGAGTACGGGTAGGATTGAACCACTGGGGGGAGTAATTCACTGATCGTCACATTTAATACTTGCAAAACACACTCTAGCAACTTCACGAGGGCTACTTGCCGAACGATTCAGTTGGTGCTTTATATACAACTAGCAACCCGTTCCGGCTTCGCACGGGTGCAATTTATTAATAAATACTTACTAATAAATAAAATTAGGAGTGCGGTTAGCAAGGAATTATAAAGTATATTTATTTTATAACGTTTATTTGTTTATAAGGTTTTAAGTATGTCACAAGAGAAATATGAATAATGTAAAAAATACTTTGACTCGCAATTTAATCATGAAACATACATCGAAATTTGACCACGGCTTATAGATTCAAATTTGGGTAATTTTAACTGTCATCGTCAAAATTTTATTTTTACTGACAGTTATTATAGAATGTTTTTATATAGAAATAGAATAAAAATACCTATATTTATTGTCCGAATTGTGGTGGTATATTTATGGCGATAATGCGTAACATTACGTTTCTCACAATTACCTACGTTTATGTAGGGGCTATTCAGAGGGCTGCAAGGAGTTGAGAAATTCTGTTGGGAAATGTACAGCTTCTTCCAAGTCACACACAGTGTCTACAGAGTGTATGTTTGCGTCGGTGCGTCGCTTTTCGAGAGAATTAAGTCATTTATCTTACCTATTCGATTGTTAGTAGGTGAAAAAATAGCTCTCTTCTGGAACTAACGTATAGTGTTAGAACTTATATAATTAATTACTGGATAAACGTTGTCGACAAATTCTTGAAGATCATTTACCAAAGCGCAAAGGGTTTCATTGCCTAGATTAATTATTGTCTCACTGACGTGTGACATTTGCCAATTTCATATTTTGAGCAACAACTCTGCAAAATGCCAGTTTTCGCGTGTAGACAACCAAACTCTCGTAATTATTTTGAATTCACATTCGGCCAACTATAAGATCAATATTTTCAAGGAAGTATTAATTTCATCAGCACGTGTCCCTCTCATTACAACCGGGATTCGTCCCTTCCCAGTGCTCTAAAAAATAACGACTCTGTCATGCCAACAGACTGAGCCAGAAAGCCAGGTCCGAAGGGAGGGCATCACGACGAAGTCACTTTATTATAAAGGGCAAAACCTTCTATCACGATAGCAGCATTGCCGAGTTTACTAACGTTCTGGGAAATCAATGCAGAACGTTCATAACGAACACCTGTGGCTATCAGGTCAAACCTTCGAACCTTCGTTCTTAGATATTCGTATATGTTGACAAATTGTCCTTTCTTAGGGTGATCGGCTAAGTAGGGATGAACCCACCACTGTTTCTTTTTTTTATTTAACTTTCTTTTCCTTCGTACATACAGCATAAGTGCTAACTCTTTGACGACTATTTTAATACTGTGGGCGCAGTGTGGCGATTCTGGTGTCTATCTGGTGTCTAATCTGGTGTATCAACTTGGTAGCTCAAAGACACCACGGTGCGCGACTGGTTGCGCCGCCATGGTGATCCGGTAGGAATAGGGCCGACTCGCTGAGTCGCTTGGTCGACCAGCAACCATTCGCGTACGGAAGTCGCTGGTGTGGTAGTGTCGTATAGTTCGATCTTTCACGACTCAAATCGCTAGCGCAGACAGTGCAGCGCCTACAGCGAGTCAATTCTGAAGCGTCTCGAACAGGGAGAGAAGTATTATTTGTTGCACCGGGAACTTAACAGGTTTCTGTATATAGTAATTACATCTATAATTTATGAAAAGACATTGTAATACACGGTGTGGCAAGAAAGATGCTAACGCGCGAAATTCATTGTCGACGTATTAGCGAAGGCATGATTTACAAAAAAAAGTACTGCTAGTGCTAGGGCAAATCCTGGCAGAAAATCCTGTCTGTCCGATATATGTGGAGTGTTTCAGATGGTCAGGCATTTTTTCAAGGGGTGATTCTGCATATCAACTGAACAATAACAGTGATATTTTTATTTTTTGTTTTTTTTTTAAAATTTTAATTTTTTCACATATTTTTTATTTTTTCCCATTAGGTTTTTATGTAAAAAAGATTATTTTACACCAAAAACGGAGATAAAACCGTTTGACTTAGGCGGATGTTACCGAGGAAAAGGCAATTTTAGTTACATTTTTTTTAAAAATCGGTTGTGTCACCCCAATACTTTCCCGGCAAGCAGACAACGCCCCCCGCGAGCCAAACCCTTTACTCCCACTCCCCCCCCAAACTTTTTCTTTCTGCTTCTGGGTTATTATTGCAGTGTTTAATATCATAGACGTGTTAGTATATCGTGTTACATTTATTCACTGAATTACGAGTAGGTACTTCCATGGGACTTTTACATTACCGCTTTGATAAACAGAACAACATTATTTAACGATTTACTCGATAACTTTGAGCAGAATAATGTAAGACATCTCTTCTCTCGACAAATCACCAACTGATACAACAAATCTAAGCAATGCAGCGTTTTAAATGCAAACGACTAATACTGGCGTTTGTTTGAATGTCTCTAACGTATGTATCGCTTATTTCACCTCTACAATTCTTTTCGATACCGCCGGGGTACTGTCAATTTAATTTTCTACTTGATTATGCAGGGTATTCTTCTCATTCATATGATATATCTATACTTCTATACGAATATTATAAAGAGGTAACGTTTGTGAAGTTGTAGGAAGTAATCTCTGGATCTACTGAACCGATTTTGAAAATTCTTTTACCAATAGAAAGCCACGTTATTTGTGAGTGTCATAGGCTATATATATATATATATATATATATATATATATATATATATATATATATATATATATATATATATATATATATATATATATATAGGTATATATATATATAGGTATATATATATATATATATATATATATATATATATATATATATATATATATATATATATATATATATATATATATATATATATATATATATATATATATATATATATATATATTAATCCATAAAATGAAGACTTTTTCGTGGTAGTCGGACTTGCAAAGTAAGTCGGAGAAAAAACGGTCGAACGAAAACGTTTCTAACTAACGCTGCCTTAACAATGAGAGATATATGATTAAGTTCTAGAGAAAAGTTGTAGAGCTTGATAATGCCTACATAAAAGTCAGCGACAGCATATGACTAACTTTTATATTTAAGTCACAAAAAGTAGTTTTTCATATTAAAAAAATAATTTAAATCGTTAGGTCATGTTTATTGGTCATATTATCAACAATTATGAATTATTATCATAATAAGTAAATTTATAGTCTCAAGTGTTTAAAACAAAAGACTTTTCCCTTTTACTGTATATAATTTCCCTTTTACTGCATAAATTGTTAAAGGATAATACGACATAGATATGGAACCGCGACCGTATCTCGGGTTGGAACTCCTGAAAGACAATATATTTTGGTACCAAATAATAACATTACATCTTTATAATATAGTATACAGAGAAGTTTTGAACAATTAAAATAAACATAATTTATTCAATCATAATCATTTCATTCACTCATTTGAAACCCGGTAATATAGTCAAATTGGCATGCAAATACATACATACATATGCAGTAAAATTATAACCCTCCTTTTAGCAGTGAGGAAATAAATCATAGCACTCAGTACTAACCGAGCCACACTCATAATTTCATCACAAGTAAAAATTTTTACCGCCCAACGAAGTGGGCACGGGTCAGCTAGTCTTCTGATAAAAGCCAGTCAATTAATTGCAGAGGTTACAAACTGTAATAGTGATATATTAACTTTTGTTGCTCTCCTTCGGAATAATTTGGTTTTAAAAAACTTTTAACTTTTTATGCAGGCAAGGCATTCCGGTCTAATCTATCACAAAATTTTAGCAGAATCCGAGGACGACATTGAGAAAAGGTTGGTTTGTCAGTTTCCCAAAATAAAAATCAATTTTGAAAATAGTAATTCCACACTTTTTTTAGATATTCATGAGGAAAACCTTAAAATCGTGTTTTTCTTATTGAACGTCAAAACTTATTGAACAACCTAGTGTTAAACCTTTCTGCTATATTTGTTGTTCATTGACGTGGGTTTTGATCCAATGTTGCCTTTAAAAGGTCGTCGTCCAAGTCGGAAGAACGACCCGCCCCAGGTTCGCCTTTTTAGGTCGTATCTCCAGAACGAATTTTGACAAACCATTTTCTAACTACCTGATCGGTAATTAGTATACACTGCATTTTTTCAGCTGTCGGTGTAGCACAATTGCCTTGTTTAAATTCCCCAAGCATCATATGACGAATAAGCACTTTTAGAATCTTCATTTTAGAGGTTCAGAACAACAATTTAATGTAAGGGGCTCTCTAGACGATCAAGCATGCTTGTCAAGCATCGCGTCGCAGGCTGGGAGGGGATCGTAAACCGCAGAAAATTATGCAAATATTTTTTTTAAATATTTACCACAAATGCCTAATTTTTGTAGTTTATACCAGGGAGTCACGTTAATTAGACTTACTTAATTGATTGATGGATGACGGGACTCCCTGGTATAAACTACAAAAATTAGGCATTTCTGGTAAATATAAAAAAAATATTTGCATAATTTTCTGCGGTTTACGATCCTCTCCCAGCCCGCGACGCGATGCTTGATCGTTTAGAGAGCCCCTAATAAATTGCATGAGATGACATCCTTGGCTAATTACCTGGAAAGTATTGTGGTGACACAGCTGATTTTGTTTAGTCTGTTGATACTCTTTTAATAATACCTAAGACCTAACCATCTCTCAGCCATATTTTTGGATTTTGCACACTTATTTTATCAGCCACATCAACATATTTTAATGACAGATCAACGAAACTTCAGGGTAGATAAAAATAAAACACAAATGGAGCTGCTATGGAATTCACAGACCGGAGTCGGGCCCATAATAATACTATTGTTACACTTTTGGGGGGTGAGCAGTGGATTCCGGACTAACGATCGGCTGTGGTAGGTTTAGGACAGCTGTCTTGCCACATGTGAGCGTTCACCTTACCACCCATTCACTCCCCCCTTCAAAGCTATAGAATTTGAGATGTGGAAATTGCGGTTTTTGATATTTTTTCTAGGAAGTTGATTATTTTCATGGAGAGACCAAGATCTTAAACGAGGTGAAACAGAGATATGGCTGACAGACCACGAGCGCCAACTTCCACCGCGTGAAGGTGAACAGTGAAGCCATTCCGGGTGATGGCATTTGCAAGATCATGGTGTTTATTTAGTTTGTACTCGTGGTCTTTTGGGATATTTGTTTCCCATGGAACAGTTAATTCTACAATCTACATATCTTCCGAGATATAGAATAAAGTTATATCTGGACGGAGGGCTGTGTATCTGAGACTTTCAGGGAATTTATACTGCTTAGAGACCGAATCGACCTCCATCATCCAATCTGAAGCTTTCTCGATTATTCAGAATGGTTTTGTAGTGAAATGTTTTTTGCCTTTAGAGCCGTCCCGCACAAACTGTATTGGGGGTTTGGAGGGTACTGTCAGACCATTGTTGGCACGAGCCACTGAGAGGCTAATTACCATATTTCACAAGTTTTGCAGAGGAAATAATACAAAATTCCTGTAACTTATTATATTTGGCTGTAAGCACTCTGCTGGCATTCAAAAGTAGGCAGAAAATGTGAATGAATCATGGCGCGTGGAGAAGTTATGCATCTTTACAATATTATTTAATCTTTGACGGTACAGAGTGGCTCAATAAAGACCATGTACAAGGGGTACCCAAAAGTAAGGGGTCTTTTCTTTAAAGCAAATTGTATTAACATAATAATAAAAATCAAGTTAGTCTTCCAAGTACTCTCCATTAGAAGCAACTTACTTATCGTTACGTTTTCTTAATATCCTTATTATATCTGTATTTATACAATTATCGGCTCTATTTCTCCCTCCACTGCGGCAAAAGCCTGTCATTGAAGCCTGCCATTCAATAAGCCACCAGTACGTATTAGTATGCTTGCACAAACCTTCTGCAAACAAATTTTCGAGGGCTTCGAAAATTTTGCGTGGGATTACTCGCTTCCGAAAGGTTAAGTGCCGCCTGCGAAGTTGCTTTCACCTCCTACACATATTAAACTTTCTTCCCTTTGAGGTCCCTTTTCATTCTCGCGAACATAAAGTCACAGAGCGCTAGGTCGGGTGCGTGGGGAATGTCAGTTTATCTCTGAGAAGACAAATATTGACAAACATTCAAAGCTGTGTGGAGCACTCTCGGATCAAACTTTGATGCAATGCATCTCAAAATCCGTTGACAGGCACACCAAGAGACACCCTGCGGTCTGCATTTATTTTTATCCTGATTTTTTCGACAGGATTCGGGATAAGCTCGTTGAAGGGATATCAGCTGGAGGTTCGTCTTGCAGTCTCATTTGACCCCGTTTGAAGTGACTATACCAATCACAAGACTATAACACGACTCATTGCATCATCCTTATAGGCTTCTCTAAGCATTTCATAGGCCTGAACTGCAGTTTTCTTCAACAGGAAGCAAAACCTCAAACAAACTCGTTCTTTTCGCACGATTCAGCAGAGGTTAAAAAACAAGGCTTGAACAAAAAAAAACACTGCACCACTCCCTAGTGTATTCAGAGCAACGAGGCTAGACATACTGACTCACACAGAACTATAATAAGTAGGAATGGCCATGTGTTCCCCCCACTCCAACTCGGAGGCGGAACTGCAGCTAGAGTCCCGTTGCTTTTGGGTACCCTCTCGTAGTCTGTGGATGAGCTGTAATTGTCGTCTTTCCTAAATTATGTAAAATAAAGACATTTGTTTTTTTTAAAATCTACATTTTAATTATACAATTATGGAAATAATATCATTTTGGTGTTGCACAAATCGCCATGCGTCGACAGTCAAATCAGAATTCAGTTGGTAATATATATTATTACATCTATACTGACTAGCAAGTAGTTTAAAAATTCATAAAATTTCTTTGGATACGAATATTTTTACAAAACTACTAAACTACACTTATTATACATTAGTATGGCGAAACGTTGTTGCAGTGTTTATTACTAGGTGTTACTTATCATTGATAAGTATCTAAATGACAAAAATGAATGAATTGTCATATTATATAAAAATACTATTACATACTTAACTTACAATTAAAACTTTGGTATCGAGATGGTATGAGATTCTGTAGGAGAATTGAAATTTTAAAATTATCCTCATTATCACATATTTACAGATAAATACCCAATAGAAATTCAAGGAAGCGTTTGGTAATTTACATATTAAAAAATATACATGAAAAAACCCGCAAAACATTAAATGATCTAAAATTAAAATCCTCTTATGGTTGATAACACAGCCCTAGCGTATTATTATGCCTGTTTTCCAAATATTTTGATATCCAATAAATCTTAACAATAAACGAGACTCACAAATTGTCTCTCAAATAGTACTGGATCGGATACACTTAAGTAAAAAGACAGCTACGTTGCTGCGCAGACCTGACAGTAAATAGAGGATACTACAGAAAACACCTGGTGTTTCCTGTTACTATTCTAAAATTCTCGGGAAAAGTCAACAAACTAACAAAGGCTATCTTTGAATTTGGAACGAAAATGAAATTGATAAAGACAGGTATTAACAATTCGGCCGCAGAAATGAACGAGTAGCCATATACATGAGACAGTCTGGCCATCACAATGAGACAGCAGATACTGGATAATGTGTGGAAAGAGGGGTAGGCGAGTGAAAGAACAACATAAAGCAGAGGCAAACAGGCATGGCAGAGTTAGAAAAGACCTGGCTCGGACCATAGTGCAAAGAGGAACAGGCATGTCGCAAAAATAAAATAGATAAAGAAAAAAGGAAGTATAAAAAAAAAGGCCACTCAAGAAAAAATAAATTAACACAAATGACGCAGCCATTGACGTATAAATATATAGACCTGGCATCAGTATATAGCAGCTATGCTGCGGAAAAGAGGCCAGCTGGCTTCTCCGTAAAAGACCGCTAGTCAGTTGGCACTTCAGTCGCGCGATTAACATCTCCGTTCAAGTCCGCTTTCATTGTTTCTTCGCCATTCTACAATCTGAGGTGCGTTTTATATATTGAGAAGTAGCAAGAATACTTTTAGCAAGCAGTTGACATCAGTTGCAATCACATCTTATGAGTAAGTTTCAACATTGCTTATTTTTCAGCAAAGATTCAGTGGTATTTTGTACAGGTGTTAGCAGCAGTGCGGAGTTTGTTTTTAGCGTATCAATTTCGTATTCTATGTTCGAATCATATTGACGTCATCTCTAACCATTTTCCCTAACGATTTAATAATCCAGCTCCAGCGTTGCTATTACCTGTACATTCGTCTTGTAGCAAAAAAGGCATTGGATTTGGCCTGCAATTCGTACCAGGTCTATATATGTATATATAGGTCAGTGATCGCAGCATCATAATTTAAATGAGCATTAAGTTTACTTATATTCGAATTCAAGCTAGCCTATCTTGCAGAATCCTCCTTATTTGAAGTGACAGAAGGACCTGTGATATTTCTTGTTTCTTCTCGCACATCCGAGGATTTACGGTCGTATAAAGGAAGCATATCCGGAGGCAAACCAACATTGTAATTTATTCCGTACGGCCGCAAGTGATAGATTAAGTAATCGAGGACGTACATCTCGTTCGGTCGTACGTAATGGAAGGAGATCGCATTGTCTGAGCAACAATCGAGACCCTGGAACGAAAGAAATTATCCCCTTTAGATTTTACAGACAGCAGATTGGTGCTTCTAGCACTTGGGTGGTTTTAAGCCTTTTCTTAGTGACGGCACACTTTTGGTCGAGTCAAGTGACTCCGGCACAAGGGTGCAGGTAGAGAAATATAAATACTACCTATTTTATATAGCAATATTACCCCCTGAGACCTTGTTTTAATACCCAATCTATATATCTTTTTATAAAATTAGGACTAAAATATAAAATTAGGTCTAAAATATGGATATGGAATTCAATGATGTTTTGCTTTGACGGAACAGAACCAAGGAGTGGATAAAGTACAGGTGGAGTGGAACAAGCCTGAGGCAAGCAAAAAGCCATTAGGGAACACAAAATACCAAGTGATTGTTTCCAGGGATAACTTGAGGAAAATGGTGGGTCTACTCGCAGGGCATTGCTGACAACAAACATATGCTCATACTAAGGACAGTCGACAACCTTGTTCGCAGGGATTATGGAACAGAAATTGCATCGGCTGAGTATGTGATATGTACGTGCCTGGCTTTGGTTGTACAAAAATAGTGAAGGAAACTTACTTCATCAGTTTTGTAGTAAATGTATTGCCAGTACCAGAAGTCCTTCTGAACATGGTTCGGTATCAAGTGATGCTCGGGTACAAAGGGAAAGAACCTTCCTCGGCCGAGAGGATCTCGAGAATCTCCAGCTTTGACTCCTACGTTTGCTAAGCAAATTCCTGCAATCACATTATGAGAGAAACTATGAGCAGATCCGTAATACGGCTTATAGTCAAGTCAATAGAGACTGTCCAAGGACCGAAGCCTGTGGCACACCGCTGATTTATTTAGAAATAGTTTTCAAAATATTAAAGCGACTGACCGATTTCCACATCTTCAGCACCTGCATTGTCATTCCTGCATATCTTTTTATTGGGTATCGCCTCATTGACGAATTTTTCGAGACCCGCCGAACTAATGACATAGCCGGCGCCTCCGCTCATATAGCCCTGCTTCACAAATGGCTTAAATCTACAGCCAAAATAAATGGGACTAGACGGATCGTGAGCCGATAGCATGTAGCGAAGATTCTCGACAATTACGTATCTGAAAAATTAAATTACGACATTACGATTCGCAGAAAGGCTTGCTAACAAGAATGTATATTCCAGCTTTAGGTTTGTTTGCCTCCAAAGGTGTTTTAATAATCAAAAAAGTTTCTTAATGCAGCGTCGATCGAAGGTTTTTGCGGTTTTTTACGATTCTGCGGTTTGCGGTTTTTTACGGCTATTAAAAACAGCAATTGGGCCATACTTCTTTGTTCAGGCGCTTATTATATTTTTGGGTATTTTATTTTTCATAATTGATAAATAAGAACTGATAGACGAATCGTTCCTTCAATAAGGTGTCCGGCCAGGTTAAGACACGTCTCTCCAGAAATATGCAGCCTGGATGGCCTTATCGTTTGCCTCTTGATGACGATGATGCCCCGAGATGGAGCAATGCTTTGTTATTTATTATATGAAATTTGGAAAAAATCAACAAGTATAAATAATTTTATAAAAGGTCTATTTTTGGCCGTATTTGTGTGGTGCTACAGACAAACACAAGGAAGTTATGAACTTGTGGGATAAAAGCATTCCTCAGAAACTGTCCGATTACAATAGATGCTTTTCTGATTTACATGGTGCCGACCCAGTATTGTATTTTAGGAAGTTACACCAAAAATGATATATATTATTTAAAATTAATTTTTCTCACAATGCTATTTGTTTTCACAGGGCAGGGCGCATCCAGACAGAAAAGTAAACAAAATGTATTTCTTACGTGTCATCATCAGCTTTTAAAAACCAATCTGCTTCATTCCGATAGTGTTTATAGATGTATTTAAAAGCCTCTTTCGTTTTCGCCCATAAGTTATCTCTGCCCTCTCTCACGGGAAGTGCTATCGATGGTAGATTCTTATCTGGAACAATATGCAACGCAACTGTGAACATCAAAGAATAACTATAGGTACAATGAAATCTATCCTTTGTGATGGGACTTATCTTCAACCTCTACAAATGTCTCCTTCAAACACTGCTTCGCATACATTTGTATTGTTTTGCATCAGGAGTAGGTGCGTCGACTTGACGTCATAGGAATTTCCCGATGAACTATGAACTGCTTGAAGTAGAAAGTTCCAAGTGCATCAGAAATTTCATAATAGTTTTGGCCGTGCTATATGCCTCAATCACAAATTGATCGATTAAGTAAATTAAGGTGAATCGTCTTGGTCGCATTACATACAGATTTCATTTCCCATAGGAACCGAAAATATTACCGTATTCCTAATTTGTTTGATACCAAAAAAATGTACAGAAAATTACGTCCCCGGGAAATAAATGTCATGAATTTTCGATGCTTAAAAGGCGTTCATTTTGAATTTCAAACTAAAATAAATTTCACTATTGTCTACGCTTGTGTTAGTAGACAGTGTGAGCGAGTGGGTTTGCTCGCGAGTGACCGCGCCAACATGCTATGAGACAGCGCTATGTATAAGAATGAAATGGATGTCGCTGATAAGCCGCGCGGGCGGTCGCCGCAGCAGAGAATCGCAGTAATGTTTATCAGTGGTAATGTTGCCAAGCACCTAGGCGCAACACTATCGCCTGTCATGTCAATTTGCCTTTGAATAGTTTGTCAACGAGGTGTACCCTACTTACTTACTTTCCAAGTTTAATTGTTAGTTAAGTTAGTTTAGTAGTTAGGTGTACCCTACTTACTTACTTTTTCCAAGTTTAATTGTTGAATTCAAAACCATGAAACGTGCATACCAAAAACACGAATATTGTGGCCCAAAACCAAATAGCAAAAGGAGCAGGGCTATGATGAAACGACATCATGGCGTGGAAATGACGTAAGTACCTTATACCTATCTATTATAATTGTATTTTATACCTATATAATTAGTAGAGAGAGAGGTCATTCCTTACCAGTCGACAACAATAGTAGATTAACACAAAGACAACATAGTAGATTAACAAATCTATGTCCTGAAGTAAACTTTGGAACACTGACCTTTTATTTTAGGCGACGTGAAGCCTGGAATAACGATGGGTCTCTTGATAGTATTACAAATGCGCCTGCGGATATACCCACCCAACATGAAAAGCACGCCAACATAGCAGGTATACAAAATAATGTAAAAACATATACACGTGTACCGAAAATGCACGTGGACGCCAGTACTTCCCAATGTAAGTGTAACATGTCGCATCGTAAGTTTTATTAATCACACTGTGTATTCTAATTTCAATAATAAAATTAATCCATTTTATCACGTGCAGCTTATCATATAAATGACCATGGTGAGCCAGTTGAGCACTCTGCAATCGATGAACCAATACTGTGGCCTCAAGCAGACCCAACTTTGGAGCAATTTGTTTTATCAGTGGAACGGGACACATCTAAACCACTCGAAAACCTACATGGATATAGGATTGTCGACATAAACCACGTCATGAACTGGGCCATAAAATTGGGAGAACATAGTCGGATGTGCACTGGATCGGAAATCACATTTATGAAAGAAATCAAGAATGGCTTTCATTCCAAATTCATTTTTCAATGTTTAATTTGTGAACGAGTATTTGAACGAGAAACTGAGAGTGAAAAACAAAGAGCTAATAAATCTTTCGTGTGGGGCACTCTCACTTCTGGGAGCTATTACACCCAAGCAGCTCACATAATCAACATCATGGATGTTCCAACCATGTCGCAGCAGCTGTTTCACAAAACGGAAAAAAAATTAGGAAGGATCTGGGAACAACATCTAGCTGAAGAAATGCTTAAAGCAGGCCAAGAAGAAAAAGCCATCGCTTTAGCGAAAGGGAATGTAAGCGAAAACGGCTTTGCATTTATATCGGTTTATGTTGACGGGGGTTGGTCCAAAAGGTCCTATGGTCATAATTACAATGCAGCATCGGGCATCGTGAGTAGCTAATTTCTAACTTTTAAATTTGGTTTAAAACATTTGTACCAAATGTTTGGTGATGTTATAAATGCGTTCACTTTCAGGGTTGTATTATAGGCAAAGAGACCAAAAAATGCCTACATTTAGGAATCAGGAACAAATATTGCTGTATCTGTGAACATAGCAAAAACAGTCCTAAGCCTCACGACTGTTGCCGAAACTACACTGGGCCTTCCACCGCTATGGAGGCGCAGATTATAGTGCAAGGTTTCCAAGAAAGTGAGGCTCTTCATGGATTGCAATATTTGGAATTTATTGGGGATGGCGACTCTTCAGTCTATGCCAAACTGCAAGAGAATGTATCGTATGGGAGGCAAATTCGTAAAATCGAATGCAAAAACCACATCATTAAAAATTATACAAAAGCTTTATATAAGGTATTTTTTTAACAGAATTATAAAAATGTTTTTTTTTATCAGTTTGCCAATGGTTAGTTGTATTTCAGATTTTAGCTAATACTAAACTACCTTTGCAAGGAAGAAAAATATTGAAACCTAGGGTCAAAAGTCTCAGTATAGTGGCAAGAAAAATTATCATACAAAATTCAGGAAAAGCAGAGATAATGAGATCTGACCTTCGGAACGGCCTTTGCCATGTATTTGGAGAACATGACAATTGTGCATCATATTATTGTAAATGGAAGAAAGCCAAGGATGACGGTAATTTAGAGGTAGATCTATCCGTGTCTTTATTTGTATGTTCGTGATAAAGAACAAAAAGTATTTTTGTAAAAACGTACATATGCAAAACCTTTTTTTAATAACATGTGATTGTTTTGATTTCATAGTTTCCTCACGATACTAATGTGCTTCCTAACATTAAACAAGAAGCAGTTGTGTGGAGTCTCATACGTGCTGCTAATGAGGCCATCGTTATGAAGGCGGGGAGACTGACTACAGAGACAACAAATGTAGCAGAAAATTTGATGAGTGTATTGGCAAAATTTAATTGTGGCAAACGAATTTGCCTCACCAAGCAAGGATCTTTTCAGCGTAGAGCTCAGCTTGCAGGTTAGTATTGAAATTTAGGTTAAACCTATGTGTCCCGAGTGTATTTTTACTGTTTCTCCCGAGTATTATTTTACTGCTTAATATTTTTACTGTTTACTGTAGAAATCCCTTGTGTATTTTTACTAGTTTCAACAAATTTTAGGTTAGGTAACTCATCGGTGCTCACTAATACTTAATTCTATTAATATAAATGATCTTACTTTATGTTTCAATAATTTTATTGTAGGTCTTTCTCGAAATAGTGGAAATTCTTGGCATTTGGATGCATGGCAGAAGGTATATAAGAATAGCCCGAGTGCTATTCTTAAATCCTACATTCTACGTAAAGAAAAGTCGAGACTGAGGCAACAGAAATATGTACGCCGTCGACTATTCCACTTAAAACCAACAGCCACGACAGACGAACATTATGGTCCTGAGGCTGATAATCCCGCTCCAGAATTTTCCCCCGAAGAGATGGCAAAAGAATTGGATGTGGTGTTAAAAAATATGGAGGTAGGTGTTAAAAAAAAAACCTGCCGTGGGATATATTTAATATTATGTATTTTGCAAAAGTAGGTTTATACCTAATTGTTTCAGATGACACAACAAGATATTAAAATAGTAGAAGCTAGCACCAGAGATCAGCATGATAGTGAATTATACAAAACGTACAAGGATAAAAGATTAACCAGCTCACTATTTGGCATGGTAAATAGCATAATTATATATATATATATATATATATATATATATATATATATATATATATATATATATATATATATATATATATATATATATATATATATATATATATATATATATATATATATATATATATATATATATATATATATATAAATATATATATATGTGTGTATAAATATATATTTTTATACATTTTTAGGTATGTAAACGAAAAACTACGACACCATGTCATGGACACGTTAAAACCATTCTTTATGGTAGTAAATTTTCAACAAGAGCAACCATTGTCGGGCAGCTAAATGAGCCAGTTATACGAGAAAGATTTGCGGTTGAAAATAATAAACAGATACGTAAAGCTGGTCTATATGTAGATCCGGAATACAATTTTATTGGCGCGAGTCCTGACGGTAAGAAAATTGCAAATCAATAGACTTTTATTCAGCTAATTAAATAATTACACAGCTCTAATTAAACATTCATGGTGAAATGCATCATTTAGATAACCTTCATAATTTTAGGCATAGTAATTGGTGAAGAAGCAGTGCTTGAAATTAAATGTTTTCCATCGCTGGAACAGTGGGAAGTAAAAGAAGAAGAAGAAAAAAAAGATAGTGAAATGAAACAACGTAAAAGGAAAAAAACAAATATGGACACCACAGGATTTACGCTCGTTCAAAAGGCTGCGGCAATAAAACCCAACTTCCCCCTTATTTGTCAAAATGATGGCAGTTTAGTTATGAACATGAAACACAATCATTTTTATCAGGTAAGCTTCAGAAGCTTAGGTGAACCTGTTTACATAATTTGGTTTATTTGTCATTTTTAATATATGATTACAGGTGCAAGGTCAAATGAGGGTCACGGGAATGAAACTTTCCTATTACGTCGCGACAGCACGGTTATCGGACCCTCTTACTATCGTCAAAGTGAATGCTGATTATCAGTTCATAGAAGATATGATGAAAAAACTGGTACACTTCTATAAAACTTGTGTAATACCAGAAATAATCCTGAGACGAGTACAGGGTGGAAGGGGTCGGTGCATCGATCCCAGTGAAATAATCGAAGCCAGGACAAAAAAAAAAGACTAATTTATCTTGTCTTTCGCAGATTTCACGACAAATGTGGAATTCCGTCCATTTTTATATTTTATATTTTAGAATATATATTTTGTGATGCTATATTTCCCGAACTGTATCATTAAAAAACTGTCTATAGTGTGAATGGAATAATACAAACTGGGTTGTATTTTTTTTGGAATTTTACATAAAATAAACTTGCGATCGCGGGACCGCCGTCAGGAACGAAGTTCTTTACAATTTTACAAATATTACAAGTTTATACAATTGCTATATCGAGCGGTAACGCTTTTTCGTTATTGGGACATTCCATGCAAAAGAGGAAAATGATATTTTAAAATTCAATTAATTATCTTATATAATTCAATATATTTTCACATTTTGTACTTGTATCATCAGCCACAATGAGCTGTCCCACCAGCCACAATGGCTTGTCCCGCCAGCCACAATGACCTGTCCCACCACTCACAATTATAAATATTTATTTTGTTGCGTCTACGAACGTTAGCAATCTATTTTTTTAAGAGAACAAAAGCATAGAGTATATAATTTACAACATAGAAACAGCTATAAATAGGATAAAAACGATTTTACCGCGTGAATTTAGTAGAACCCGTCGTTTCGGCGCTGTTGCAAGAGATGTTGTCCAGGGTAGATTGGGTAGACCGTCCAGGGTAGCAGTCTACCCTGGTCAACGACGCATGCAACAGCGCCAAAACATCGTGTTCTACTAAATTCACGCGGTAAATTCGTTTTTATGCTATTAAAAACAAAAAGAAATGTTACCGTAAAAATATACAGGGGGATATACCGCACCGACTTCATTTTGTGATAAATCGTTCAATTTTCTCTTATAAATCTTTATTGTGATATTTAAAACTAAATATGACTTTCGCAACACTTTTGAATTTTGTTCTTATTTTGACAACATTCTATATTTGAATTTTGTACTTATTCAGTCAACGTAACGACATTTCGTCTGTCGTTTTCGGCGGATTGCACGCCTTGAATAAACTTCGTTCCAAAAAATATATTTATTTCTACCACTATGACCAACCCTTGACTCATAAAAAGGTTTAAAACGAATTTACCGCGTGAATTTTGTAGCACCCGACGTTTCGGTGACGTTGCAGTCGCCGTTGTCCAGAGTAGATTAAAAGAGCCAGACTGCAACGTCACCGAAACGTCGGGTGCTACAAAATTCATGCGTTAAATTCGTTTTAAACCTTTTTATAATGTCAAACAAACGCGATAGTCTTCAATTTCATAACCCTTGACTCTTTTAGTATTTCACCAGAAGGGTGTTATAGCAACGGTCTTTACTACATAGTAATGTATACAATTACATACCTACAAAGGTTCTTAGTTTCCAAGTCAAGTAATTCCATTTATACCAACAATATATTGGTATCGTCTGGCAGCACTGCTCGGATCAGCCGGTCTAATAATTGTCTAGCGAAATACGCACTTTCGTGGACTGCATAAGAGCGTAATTTAAGTAAAGGTTTGCTGCCGTCCGCAGCACCGCTAGCATGTCTACTAATTGTTTAGCGAAATACGTTCTTTCGTGGACTGCATAAGAGCGTAATTTATGTAAAGGCGAGCTGCCGTTCGCCGCGAGACTGTGTGCGTAGATGAAAATTCGCTATATCTGAACCGAAATTGGTCTGTTTTCCCCATTAATTTCGTAATGCGGTTGATTATCGCGGTGATACGAAGTACATCGAACCGTGTATATGTAAAGTTCCCGGTAAATTTATTTCGTAATTTTTACTGCACTGAGAGAGCTAAAAATCGTATTTTTCTGTTAATATTGCTTACAACGCCATCTATTATCAGAATAGTTTCGTCGGACCGCGACGAATCACCTTAATGCAAGAAACAGTGATATTTTAAACGATCATTGTGGTAGTGATGTAGTGAGAAACAATGGATGTGATTTATTTGTCTGTGCTTTTTAGGGGATTAAATTTGATACCAGGAAAAATGAACGATAAGTTTAAAAAACTTTGTTTAAGAGAAATCATCAAAATCTTTCGAGAAGAATTATGTCCCTTTACCTTTAAAGTTTTATTTTTTTTATTACTGAGACAATCTTGCGATTGGTCCAAGGACCATGAGCAGATTTTATAAGTGTATAAGTGGCTTGCGAGGTATTTCCTTCCATCAAAGGATTTCCTCATTTGGCTTTCCTTGTCCATACTCAGGTACCATTTGTCTCCGACAGTGCCTCCGTGCTACAAGCGCTAGCAAAAAATACTTTAACCTCTGTCCTTGTACTGGAATGCCACAATGCGCTTCAATCCATTGCAAGGTCAAATAGAGTGACCCTGCAATGGATTTAAGGGCACAGCGACTCACTGAATGACGCGGCAGACGAACTGGCCAAAAGGGGATCAAAGGAAATAGTATATGGACCGGAACCCTTGATGCCCATACCCCAGGCCCAAATAAAAACATGGCTACGCAGAAACACCGACGAAACCCACCTTAAAGAATGGAAAAAAAACGCAGGATGCAGGCAAACAAAGAACGCGGTTCCGGAAGCGCCTAAAAAACTTGCCCGCAACCTCACCAGATTAAAAAGGGACAAAATCCGTAAAGTCATAGGTACTATGACAGGCCACTGTCCCCTAAACAAACACCTGTTTACCGTAGGTATGACAGACAGCCCTCTATGCAGAGGATGCATGGAGGAAGAAGAAACGCCACAGCATGTGCTCATGGAATGCAGGAGCGTGGCAGAGCAACAGGCAAGAATACTACAATCTCCAGCATCTGTCCCGGAGGCCTGTAGCAACCTAAACAGGCTGCTAACCTTCTGGGACAGCCTGGGTTGGCTAGAGTAACATAAATAGAAACATGAGTCACACACAACGGCCCAATCAAGAGGCCAAGTGCGGGAAATAGCCCAGGAAAACTAACTAACTAACTAACTCAGGTACCAGATCCCAGATGTGTTGCCTTTTGAGGCGCTAACGAATTCATATGTACGTTCAGCCTTTTCTTGTAGGATTTTGATAAGAGTTCAACTTCTTGTTTGACCATAGCTATCTCGACATATTTGTGGACTTCATCAATTTTAGTGTTATCTTCAAAGCTACTCACACTAGTTTTTAATAAGGTACGAAACTAAGGTTATTTTACTCACCTTCAACTGAGCTCATAAATAATAAAATATTGCAGCGTTTTCCCCATGTCTTCTTCACATGCTTTGCTTTCTTCTCGTGGTTATCGGGCTTAGTGAGGACCCAACAAAGTACTCGGACCTTGTCGCTAAGGGAGTCGGCGACGGTGCGATCTTCGTGCTTGTGGAAAAAATCATCATCGGCGTGTTGTCCCACTTCGAACTGCGGGCCAGCCGCGTCTTCCAGTTCAAAACTATGATGGGGATCTGAGTGGGCGTGCTTCGTCCTAAAAATAGAATTAAACTTATTTATCAGCAGACCAGCAATGCTACAGGGTAGGGTGAAAATTAGTGACATATTGCAGGAGGGCACCGCGAGGTAACTGGTGGGGGGTAAAGAGGAGAGGGAGCTCTCATTTGGCAGGGGAGGCTTCTCTTATCAATAATGTAATAATGTACCTGTAGAGACTACGTCACAATATTGTAGGTAAATTTCACATTATTTTAATTCATATGTTGCTGCCTGTAAGTGTTACCACTGCAGAGAATGATTCGGAGTTAGACGGAATAATTACGCTGTAAACACTTGTGCGAACGGAGAGCCGTTCGCGCATCAGTACTAAATAAACGATAAACCAAGCAACATCACTGTGTTTCCTTCCGCGTTGCGCTGCCCGCCTCGGTTACCGAACATTATTAGTAACGTGGCATACTTTAGTTTTCTCTACAATGAACTAATAGTGTGCGTTACAGGGATCCTAAGCATCCCCATGCCTCACGGTATATTGGTGACCCTCACCAGAATATATTTTGATAAAACTCGTCTTTGAACATTTACCTTCGTTATATATCACCAGACTACATATTGGTGACCCTCGTCTTTGAACATTTACCTTCGCAAGTGCAATTTAATTGTTTAACCATTACATTTGTTCTACAACAGTATAACTAATTGTCGAACTTTATGTTCTATGTTAATGTTATCTATAGTCACACGTTTTACTTTGCGTAATTAGTTTATTAAGCGAGAACTTGCGTTCTCTGGCGGAGGGTATTGTGGCGTCTTCACCACAACAGATGTACAGCCCAGAGACTGGCCCGCTAAATAATGTGGCCATTCGCAAAGGCAGAAAATGTTGCCATTTGCATCGGCAGATAATGTTGCCAGCGCAAGTAACACGCAAACAGAGCGGACAGACGGTTCGCTCATTCAGTTCCAATTAAACCTTCTTACGGAGCACACACTGCTTTTTAATACAGGCTGTACGATTCAATGTAATTATGTCGTACTGTAATGCATTTAATTACTAGTAACATAGTGATTCGATAATGACTTAAGTAATTCAGCGTGGCTGAACTACCCGGCAACTCTCAAATTAAAACGATGGTTTGCTGTAAGAGGTGCCTTAGTGTGATAAGCACAATGCCCGATTATCCATTAGGGGGCCCCGAGACAAGGGATCATTACAATAATAGTTTTTGTAATGGCGCAATCAATGTTCCCAAATGTTATGACAGAGTTGAAAATTTATAGATGTATCATGATTACGGACGCTACAGGTTAACAATCTTTTTCAAAGTTGAAAATTGCTCAAAAATTGTCACCGATCATCAATGACACATGAACGACTTAATTTGTTAAAAGGTAAATTTCCAATATGTCCTAAAAGAGTTGACAACAAACAACAGTTAATATTTAAAGTTTTATCAGTTTAATGTGTGCTTAATAATATTAAAATATATTGTTTATCAATGTTTGTTTTGTTTGAAAATTTCGTTTTTCAAGATTTTATTGTTCAAAACGCATTATGATATAATTTGCAAAGTGCAAAGGGGCCCCCGAGATTTCGAAGGCCTAAGGGCCTCTGCATGGGTTAACTGGCACTGGATAAGCCCGCCTTCGTACAAATAATTATTTTGTATACAAATAATTCTATGGCTTCGAAGGGGGAGTGAATGGGTGGTAAGGTGAACGCTCACATGTGGCAAGACAGCTGTCCTAAACCTACCACCGCCGGTCGTTAGTCTGGAATCCACCCTTCACCTCCCAGAAGTGTAAAAATTATATATGATGGGCCCGATTTTTGGTCGGTGAATTCCATGGCAGCTCCGTTTGTATTTTATTCTTTTATTTAAAGAGTTATTATTATTATAGTTTTTTTAATGAAATTATCCTGAAATATGTTTTTTGATGTTAGGAAATTTCAATTGCAGGATATTAGTACAGCTACATGACAAACCAAGGTGAAAATCATTTACAACTTTTTTTGGGTCCCATCAAACTTGCAGAAGGCAAATTTGCAGACGGCAATCTTGCAGACGGCATTCTTGCAGGCGGCAGTTTTGCAGAAGGCAATCTTGCAGAAGGCAGTTTTGCAAATGTCAAAATGACCTAACCTAACCTAACAGAAAAACTTAAAACATTTTTTTTAATGTTTAGTTTGATGTATAAAAGTCATCTACTACAAGGATGCCGGTAATTAATGTCACTTCGATTTTAGGGAAAGAAAAACCTAACCTAACCTAACCTAACAGAAAAACTTAAAAACTGTACTGAAGGTTGCCGCCTGCAAGGTTGCCGCCTGCAAGGTTGCCTCCTGCAAATCTGCCCGCAACAAATTTGGAACTGTCAAATGTGACATTTGTGCAAAATTGCCGCATGCAAAACTGGCGCCCCCCCTTTTTTTGTATAAACTCATATAAAATTATTTGGCTTTCGCACTTAACCACTGGAATGCCAATACCACCGACCGGTGGTTATCCTGTTGTGACAATTCGCAGGCAGGTGATCTCCGTATTTATGCAATTATATGGGGTAAAAATCGACTTCATTGAATAAGCCACATTATACAGGGTGTTATTACAGCACGGGCTTTTTTTTCTGTGGGTGAATCAGTACAACGTAGTAAGCAACTTTTGATAAAATTTTTTGGAAAAAACTGAAAAATAAAACTTTTTTTTTTGAAAATTAGTTTTTTTTTTTATTTTTAAATATTATGAAAAGCTATGATCACGATGCGATATTGTTTATTTACGACTTATTACCTACCGCTAGATGGCGCAGCACGCTCAAACGCTTCTCAAACCTTTATTTAACAGTCAACTTCTTCAAGTTTTCAAATTAGAAAAAAAAACTAAAAATATTTTTTTTCCAAAAAAAAAATTTTTTTTTGGTTTTTCCAAATTTTTTGATCAAAAGTTGCTTACTACGTTGTACTGATTCACCCACAGAAAAAAAGCCCGTGCTGTAATAACACCCCGTATATCAGTAGGCATGCACTAACTCCCCTACAAACAAATTTTCGAGGGCTGAAAACATGCCGTCATAAGTTTCATTCCCATGGCTGGCTTTCTTGGGGTTAAACAGTATATAAATAAATACAAACGGAGCTGCCATGGAATTCACCGACCGGAGTCGGGCCCATCATAATACTATTTTTTACACTTCTGGGGGGTGAGCAGTGGATTCCGGACTTACGAACCGGCTGTGGTAGGTTTAGGACAGCTGTCTTGCCACATGTGAGCGTTCACCTTGCCACCCATTCACTCCCCCTTCGAAGCCATAGAATTTGAGATGCGCAAATCGCAGTTTTAGATAATTTTTCTAAGAAAGAGTTGATTATTTTTCTGGAAAGGCCAAGATCTTTAAAGAGGTGAAATAGAGATTTAGCTGGCAGGCCACGAGCGCCAACTTCCACCGCGTGAAGGTGAACAGTGAAGCCGTTCCGGGTTACGGCATTTGCAAGATCATGGTATTTATTTAATTTGTACTCGTGGTCTTTTGGGAATTTGATTCCCATGGAACAGTTAATTCTACAATAAGAGCCAAATTCCGAGATAGAGAGTAAAGAGTTATATCTGGACGGAGGGCTGTGCATCCGAGACTTTCAGGGAATTTATACTGCTTAGAGACCGAATCAACCTCCAGAGTCCAATCTGTAGCTTTCTCGATTATTGAGAAAGGTTTTGTAGTTAAATGTTTTTTGCCTTTAGAGCCATCCCGCACAAACTGTATTGGGGGTTTGGAGGATACTGTCAAACCCTTGTTGGCACGAGCCACTGAGAGACTAATTACCTCGCGAATAACAGCGAGAACTTTGTCATGGCGGTAAGTGTACCGTCCTTGATCTAAGGCCACCTTGCAGCCAGCTAGAATGTGTCTAGCTGTGCAAGGGGTATTGCTACAGAGGGGACAAGAACTATCCTCGGCAAAGCTCCAACGAGCGAGGTTACTGGGGTCTGGAAGTGTATGCTGAAAGGCATTCAAATAAAATTTCAGCATCTCTGGCGTCCAGTCATAGAGCATTACCTTCCAGTGCATTGGAGGCGGAATGCAAAAGTCACCAATTGTTGTCCAGTCATTCTGGCATTGAAGGCCAATAGCATGAGCCATACTCTTGCTGTCGTAATCTCCCCGCAAAAGAGACTTCTTCAAGTCCACGTCGCTCGTGGTTGTACTGCCATACCCCAGACCAGTGCCATTCTGGCTGATTCCAGTAAGGAACCTTTTGTGGAAGTCTACGCGGGCTTGTAGTTCATTTGAATCACTACAGCCACTTATTACGTGCTTCGATATTGCCGGATCTTTGGAATTGCACAGAATCGAATTTTTGGTTATTCTGGAGTTGGCGTAGAGCAGAGAGGGCAGTTTAAGCGCTAGCCCAAAATTTTTTTTGGACCTGAAGAGAGTCGAGGGGTCAGCTGGTTTGGCTAAGGACAGCCAGGATTTTAAACTAGCTGTCACCAGTGCATCTAGACGGGACAGTTGGGTTTTGGTAAAATCGTAAATAAGAAAGGGCCATGACAAATGTGACGTTAGATAATTGTCATAGATCCAGGCCTTACGAGGGCCAGAAATTAGCAAGGCATCTATTTTCGCCAGGCAACTTTTGAAATGCTCTATAACATGATCGCCCGAGACGTCTTTTCCCTGATGGGTGATTTTTCTGCCGAGGAATTTGAAATGATTGTTTGGGTCTATAAGGGAGATATTAGAGCCCTTATAGACCAATTTGGGGTCATAGGATGTAAATTTTGTGCCCATGCGGGCGAGTCCAAGGCAAAAACATTTGGAGGGCTTCACTTTTATACAGCCTGACCAGTCGCAGAAAAGCTCCACTTTCTGTAATAGCAGGGAAAGCTGCTTGGGGCTTCTGGTGATGAAAGTTAGGTCGTCGGCAAAAGCGAGGCACGACGAGGTGTATTGGCCGTCTGTTTTAAAACGGTAGCCCCACTTCCTGTCAAACTGGCTCAGGCTTTCCAGAAGTATATTAAAAACTATATTAAAAATCGTCGGGGAGAGGCAACAGCCCTGAAATAGTCCAATTGAATATGGTATAGAGCGGGTAGTCCATTCTTGCGTTTTAACATGGAAAGTCAGACAGTTGTAGTAGGAGGCTACAATGTCACGCACGACTGGTGGGAAGTTGTACCAGCGGAGTGCAAAGTGGAGGAGACTGTGTCGGACTGACCCAAAGGCATTCTCTAGGTCGAGCCAGCATACATTGATTTGGCGTTCGTGCTGTCTCGCATCCTTGATGGCAGCAGCCAGGAGAGAGTTGTGCTCGAGGCAGCCCGAGACGCCGCGCATGAAGCCTTTTTGAACTGATACTCCAAGGTACTCATTCCGGTGCATGAATTCGCTCATCCTCGTGTGGACTATGCTAAAAAAGATTTTGGCCACAGTGTCTGTGAGAGCAATGGGCCGAGCGTCCTTTGGTCCGGTGCAAACTGGGACCTTCGGAATTAAGATGACTGTCGCTCGGCCAAAATTCTGTGGGACTACACCGCTATTCCATATATTTCGGAAGATGGATCCTAAATATTGCAGAAGGCAGGGGCATTTTTTGTATACTAAATAGGGAATACCATCGGGACCCGGAGTAGAGCCCGACGGCTTCCTCTTTACTTGATTAAGAATCTCATCTAGTGATGGAGGTTGAGAAGCAAAAGCTACCGTAGGCAGGGGCGGAGGTGTAATGCCCGGCGGAGGGCTGTAATTATGGAGCCGCATTGGGTCCTCATACGTGGTCGAAAAGTATTCCGTGGCCATATCTTCCGGGATTTGGATTTTTCCCTTGGCGGCAGACAGAACCGTTTTGCTGTAGTTAAAACGGTTTTTGTCGAACCGGGCTTCCTCTTTGGATTTGAGAAATGCTGCCTTGCGCTTGTCGTTTTGCGTTGCTACGCTCTGTATGAGTTTTAGTATAGAGCGGTACGCGCGCGAGAAGTTGTGGCAGAGGGCTTTATCCCCGGCTTTCTTGGCTTCACGTAACTGGCGACGAAGTAGCCGCTTTTGCCTACGGAGCTTTGCCTTAAATGCGTTTTCTCTGTGAACCGGGTCGACATGGGTATCATCATGAATCATCGACATCATTTTGAATATCATCGACATATCATCGACATCATTTTGAATATCATCGACAAATCATATCATCGACATCATTTTGAATAACAAAATACGATAAAAAAAATGCATTTCTTACCTGAATGGAATCCACGACGAATGCGTGCCATAACCGGAAGTCGCAAGGAAGATGTACGCAAAACTAAAACCGGTGGATATTCCGATTACCAGAGTTAGGATGAATTTCTTCCCCATCAACTTTCCTCTACCTGGTGAATCAACTGTCATATTTTCTAATTATTATTACGAACATTCAAATTACTAAAACGATAACTGTGTTGTAACAAAATAGACTCAATTCGGTCGAGCTAAAATATCGAATAGAGTTTAAACGGTGTGCGGAGAGATAATAAGTTATCTCCCAATGTGATATGGACTAAAAAAATTCTCTGTATTTCCAGCACAATGTATTAAAATAATGTTGATAATGCCTGCGAGTTAACCCATTTCAGACACAAGGTTGTTTACAATACAGACAAAAAATGTTGATACAGTTGATCTGCATTCAACTATGATAGCAAGATAAATTAAAAATATTATAATGATGAGAAATGGATATTAGCAAATGCAGTTTGAAATTAGAGGTTTTTGCATCTATACGGTAGGCACTAAAATATCAGGTGGCAAGAACTACTTTTCAAATTGAGGAAATTCTTATTTGGTTAAGATTTTGGATGCTTGTCCTCGGCAGATGAGGAACCGCTGTCTGATTATAAATTATATAAGAGGAGATATGGGAAACAATAGTTAATGTCCATGCTATAGTTATTGGACTCTTAAGTGTTTAGTGTTAAAAAATAAGAGTTCCTTACATTCAATAATATTTTTTAGAAATCAATCTGATAACTCAATTTTTAACGTGTCCATCACTAGATGGCTTTATCCCATACTTTCTTTTGACTTTTAACAGCTAAAAGAAAGCGCTGCCAAAAACTCGTATAATTCTTAAGAATTTGTTAAGGTGGAGAATTTTTGATACACGTTTTGACAGCTGAGAAATACTGGGCCCGATTGCGTTTCTTTGTGAACTAAAACTAAAATTAGTTCAAGCGAACGAGACAGAGCAATACGTTAGAGCGCAATATGAAGCGAACGATTGTCAATAAATACTACCTGCCAAACTTATACTCGTCCGAATAAATTTGAGCATATTTCGTGCGGTGTAAGATTTGACCTTGGCGGGCAGTTTTAATGCGAAAAAGTGACAGCCGGTCATCTTACACTCTGCTCTAGCGTATTGCCCTGTCTCGTTCACATGGACTAATTTCCGATTTTAGTTCACAAAGAAACGCAATCGAGCCCATTGTGACAACAACATCAATAGTTGCCTCAATTAGGTTACCTACTGGTAATTTTAGATACATACAAAAGATATTTTTTAATTTTTATTAAGTTGTAAAATGTTTAATTGAAAGAAACATAAACTGCTTTATTACTAGGGAGTTTGGAAAGTCCTTTAAATTTTTGGATTTTTAAAATTTTATTTCATAAAGTGACATTGTTCTTGGCTGGCTACAACGTCGAGTAAACTGAAGCTCTATGTGACTGCACTGTTGTGACTGGATTTCTCAGAGGGGGCTCAGAGGGTTAATGGCTAGGTAAAGTTTTTAGTCATATCATAAAAAAAATTCTTACATCCATTTAACGCCCCCATGTATTTCCTCTGGTTGAAATCCTGTGACTTCTAGATCCTGAATCTGATTTGTCATTCCTAGAAAAAATACAATTTTATGGATGTGATATATGGCAGACGGTAAAAGATGCTGTGATATTTATTTAAAATTTAGTCTGCTTGGGAAAAGACCATAGTTGCATGTACTCAAATGTGTATCGCTGAGGCCGATCGCTGTGTTTAGTAAGTACCTAACCCGAAGAATTTTCTGATAAATGTCCTATCGTTAAGTTTGCAACTGTATTGCTAGTTCTAGCCACTTCGACAGAGACAAAAAATAACATCTCTGGCGATTTATAATTTTAGCAATTTTTCCAGCAGTCCTGACGACATTTAAATTGCTTAAGGTCTTGACGGATCATTTACACATCGCAATCGAATTCCGAAAGCTTCCATCAAAAAAAACTACTTAGTCAAATTCATCTTACTTAAATAACTATTTCTTATAATCAATCAATAAAACAACTATGTACAACAATGGCTGCCACCCAATTATAAGCAATGCCAAAGCCGATAATACAACAAAGTAGAATTTAACCAAATAAATACAGTGTAAATAGGATAGAAAACGAATTTACCACGTGAAATTTGTAGGACCCGACGTTTCGGTGACGTTGCAGCCGCCGTTGTCTAGGGTAGACTGAAGAGCTGTCAGTCCGTTGTTTTGCGGGTAGGCCGCAAACCGCTGCCGCCACTGCGTAGGTTATAACGGTGGTGGGGTGCCGGGCTCGGAGCGCGGGAATTTTCTTTCACAATTCTACTTTCCTCGCATGATCCGGGAAGCCATTGAAATAAGAAGAACTCCGAACTTCAATAGAGATGACGGCTACAAACTCTCTTCTACGTGGAACCCTCTTCTTAAAATGTTCCCGCCGCCGAACGCCGAACGCAAAGACGTAAAACAGGATACAGTGAGTGTTGTGTGCAAGACGGATTTTAAAAATTCCCGCGCTCCGAGCCCGGCACCCCACCACCGTTATAACCTACGCAGTGGCGGCAGCGGTTTGCGGCCTACCCGCAAAACAACGGACTGACAGCTCTTCAGTCTACCCTAGACAACGGCGGCTGCAACGTCACCGAAACGTCGGGTCCTACAAATTTCACGCGGCAAATTCGTTTTCTATCCTATTTATAATGTCAAACAACCGCGATAGTCTTCGATTTTATAAATACAGTGTCTTGCAACAGTGGAATCAATTACTTTACGTTTTGTAAAACGGAAACGAACCAAGGATATTATAAATGTTGAGCGGAAGTTAGAAGATATATATGAATCCTACCATAATGGTTTATTGTTTAATTACATAAAAAGATAGGTACCTATTATGTTTTTCTGTAATTTCTATGTATTATAACACTATACAGATAGTAGCTTCTCTTACAACAAAATTTAAATCGAAGCGAGCGACATCACGAGTCCTAAATGCTACCACAAATCGTAATTCGATTACTAGACATTGTACATAAGAGTTGTCCGCATCGACTGTGCTGTCCTTGGTAGCAAATTCACATATGGCCGCCACTCCGCCGATGCACATATTCGGACGTTTGACAAATTTGATAACCTCCATCCGCGCGTAACGCCAACTACTGGCATTTTCCGTAACATATCCCTCTGCTCACTTCCCTCGCACCCTATCCACGCAACGCCTTGCCACTCAAGAGTGCGCTTACTGTTCTAACTCAGTATACTGTGATATAACGCTAGCGCCGCCTCACCCACAAACCAATGCAACACAAGTGAGAGTATTGAATTCACCAAAAAAAAAAAAAAAATTGATAGATCGTCATCCAAGTCACAAGGAAGCCTCGTCTGATTTCGAAAATTCTTTCACCATTCTGTTTTATTCATCACTGTGAAGAGCAGTAGATTTTGGGGGTCATTTATAAACCAAGTCAGATTTGGTTGACTCATACTCAACGGGTTAATAAAGAATTTAGAATTTAAATTAGGTATTTAAAAAAAGGCTTCAATAAAAAGCCTTTGTAAAATGAAATCTATTATTAGTATAATTGAACATTACCGACTTATAATGACTATTATCAGTATCATTGATTATATGTATATGGCATTAGATTGCTGAATGCCACAGTCCATTTTGACAGATGTTCAATATGGAAGCTTTCTTGGTATGGCAGTGCACTATAGATGGCGCTCTAAACACGGCTATACAACATCTTATATCAAAATAAAATATTAATAAACAAATTTTCAAATCAAATCTCTTTTCAATACCTAATAATTACGCACTTTAATGTACAGATAGACAGTAATCTATCTCTCCGTATTATTTCTGTGATGTAATCAGCTGTAAAGAAATGCGATAGATGGCACAATACTTGAATGTTATCATTGTTATCATTTGTTAAATTATTATCATTTTAGATGGCCAGATAAATTACTATTAGTTTCGCCGGACAATACTTTCAGCGAAGCCTGCATGTAGCGGGCGTAGAAAGGTTGCCAAACATACGAACTTTGCTTTAACTTGTCGGGTAAGAATGGATATTCTGTGATTTGTTTAGAAACAATCCATGTTATTGTATATAGGTAAATCTGGAATATATGCAGTATAGGAACCTTTCTCACAAAACAAAAAAAAACACTACTAGATTCAATTATTGTAATGTTAAACATGGTAGAAAGAATCCTTAAATGCCTGATATTTCGACAAAAAAAGAAAAACTATTGTACAAAAAAAAAAGCTTTTTTACTCAGTTTTTAATATTATTAAAAAAAACTAACCTAACCTACCACCATATAGGTGTTTATTAGGGAATGCAATTTCGGCATACCACAATCTCGAAATACCAAGATCTTCCACTGATTTGCAAGATTAATCTTGCATGCAACATCCCGCGCAATCTCGTAAAATCTCCACCAAATTCTTTGATCAAGAGAGAGATAAAGAAGCTGATCGATTATGTGGACATAACCGAAATGACTATTTTTCTCAAACGAATAGTGGACTTGCTCGTCCGCCTACATCTGCAGATGCAGTTGTTATAGTAGACCCAGCGAACGAACGTGATGATTTATTTATTTATTTATTTATTTATTATAAAAGGTACACAAACAATACTCTAATATTACATGGCTATCGCTAACATTTTTACTTTGTTTCTAATTAGGGTATAATATTATATGCGTACTCCGCTTGCTTAATTTATAATTGCGTATGTGCCGTATCTCATGATTTACAAAATTATCAAAATTATCAAAAATTATCAGCACAAAAATTAATATCCTTAAAAATTATCAAAACAAAAATTAAAAATTTTAGAAATAAGTTTACAGTGAATTCTGAAAAACAATTAAACAATGAAATGGTAAAAAATAGATCAAATATTGTCTGGAATAAAATAATAAAAACATAAAAATTATCAAAACAAAAATTAAAAATTTTAGAAATAAGTTTATAGTGAATTCTGAAAACAGTTAAACAATTAAATGGTAAAAAAAATAGATCGAATAATGTCTGGAATAAACATACTAAAAACATACGGTAAATTATCAATTTGTTTCATAATACGTTATTTATAATGGACTTAACTACTAATGGTCCCAGGTTGAAGAAATCAATGTTATCGGTTATAGTGTTGTATAACCGGCATGTACGTGAGATAGGATTGTGGAAAGATTGATTTGTCTGCGAAGTGCGAAGGTGAAATGTTAAGTGCTGCCTCAGTCGCCTGGATGGTACGTTGAAATTTAACGCTTCTAATAAATCTGGTGAGTCTATCCCGCCGTTAAGAAGTTTATGCAGAAACATTAGACTTCCGCACTCTCTCCTCTTTCTAAGAGTAAAAATCTTAAAATAATTTAAACGCTCTTCATAAGAGTAGAGAGTGCGTGATAGGCCGGTTTTATAGGTTACCATACGCATATACTTCCTCTGCACAGACTCTATCGCTTCCGAATGCACCTCATAGTATGGATTCCAAATTATGGAACCAAACTCCAGTTGGCTGCGTACAAGAGAATTATAGAGCAAGTTAAAAGAGTTAATATTTTTAAACGGTTTAGTAACCCTATATATAAAACCCAGTGTTCGCTCGCTCTTACTTACTACATTGTTGATATGCTCTCTAAAAGTCAGGTGCTCGTCGTGAAGTATTCCTAGATCTCTTACACTTTTTGTAGATTTTAGTGTTGAATTGCCGATAGAGTAAGGGTAGTCTTTAATTTGCTTATTTCTAGTGAAACGAATAATTTGACATTTTTCAACATTCAGTTCCATTCTATTAGATTCACACCATTTTTTCAATTCGCAAAGATCTTTCTGTAGTGCATTGCAATCCTCCATTGTCAGTATTTCTTTGAATATTTTTAAATCATCTGCATACATTAGATGCCGACAGCGTAGACTCTTAGAGAGATCATCAATGAATATTAAAAATAGAAGTGGTCCGAGATTTGATCCCTGAGGCACACCAGATTTAACTAAGGCAGGGATCGATGTATATCCTTTCACACGAACAATTTGTGTCCTATTTGATAGGTACGACTTCATCCATCTAAGTAGGTTACCGTGAATACCGTTATTTGCAAGTTTCATATGTAATATGTCATGATTAACTTTGTCAAAAGCTTTAGCGAAGTCGGTATACACGGCATCCACCTGGTGTTTCCTATTAAACGCGGATGAAATGTACTGGTTGTACTCCAACAGGTTAGTTTCCACCGATCGGTTTTTGGTGAATCCATGCTGGTACGGACAGATTATATGTTTAAAATGTCGTGTAACATGATCACAGACAAGAGATTCGAATATCTTTCCGAAACAGGAGAGTATGCTTATTGGTCTGTAGTTAGATACTGAATTCCTGTCTCCGGATTTATGAATCGGTATGATATTAGCAATCTTCCACTGCGATGGAAATACTCCTATCTCAAGACATTTATTATATATAATGTGCAATGGCTGTACGATTTCTGCTGAACATTTTTTAATGAATAAGGGAGGGATTTCATCATGACCTGGACCTTTACTATCATCTAACATTTTTAACTTAGTTCTAATATCTATTTTATTAATAATAATATTGCATAGCGAGTAATTAGCACTCGAAACACACACACTTTGTTGAGTCAGCTGCACTGGGTTAGCATCAAAAACTGAGGAAAAGTATTCCGAGAACAACTCGCTTATTCCGGATCCATCGTTGGCAGTTTTGGATTGAAAATACATAGTATCCGGTATCGCTGGTTTTGCTTTTTTTGCTTTTACGAATGACCAGAATGGTTTACTTGTCTTATTTAGAGACTCTTCAATTGTCTTAATATAGTCATTATAGCTTTCTTTTATCATTTTTTTACCTCTTTTTCTCAGCAAAGAAAATGTTTCGTAGTCGACCGCGTTGCCGTACCTTTTTGCCTTTTTTCTGAATTTTTCTTTTTCCTTCAGCAACTTTATACAGGATGTATTTAACCATGCAGGATATTTTGAGGGTCTTTTGCTCTTGAATGGTATTGCTATTTTAATTATTTCCCACAGCTTGGAATAGAATGTTTCGACTAATAAATCTGGGTCATCACCCGTTAGGCATGTATACCAGTTAATTAGTGATAATAATTCAGTACATTTTTTGTAGTCGCCCTTAAAGAAATCATATCGAGCTGTTGCAGTATTTTGAACCAGCTCGACGTTATATGCAAGTTTCAGATATATGTCTAGCGGTGGATGATGAGCGTCGACTCGGCTTATTGCTGTGGAACTTTTAACACATATATTGTCTTTGTCAGACAATATTAAATCTAAAATTCGATCGAAAGGGTTCTTGACATAGTTAGATTGGGTGAGGTTACCGGTCGACATAAGTTCCTGTAGGGCTATGGATTTTTGCCCTGAAAAATGTATTTCGCCTATATCCCCTCCATTTTCACAGATTCTGTTCCAATTGATATGCGGTAGATTGAAATCTCCAATGATGACGTTTTGATTTTGTATTTCTGAGTTTATACAGATTTCTTGACATTTTGAAGTAAAACATTGAAATTTATTAATCGGGATGTTAGGTGGTAAATAGACTGTACATATATTTAGAACCTTCTTTTTAGAATTATTCGGCTCTATTTGTATCCATAGATCTTCATTTTCCGTTTCCCATAATGGCATTCTTCTAGACTTGATTGTATTCAGTACAGCCACCAGAACTCCGCCCCCGTTGTTATATTCGGATGCACTGGATTCCCGATCTCGCCGATATATGACATAACGTGAATCAAATATTTCGCCATCGTATACACCAGAGTTCAGATTAGTTTCCGTCAGACAAATTATATGATAGTTGTTGTTTAACACCTCTAGGTTTATTTCTTGTAGTTTAGATCGCATCCCCCGAATATTTTGGTAATAGATGTTATAGCAATTGAATTTTATATCTTAACTTAATTAAGGCTTGCGTTGTGGTAGTAATATTGCTATTTCAAAGTGTGTAGCATCGTAATATTTTTAATGTTGATTGCTGGAGTGTTGTTATTTTTCCGCATAAATATAAGGCCATTTCGGATCCAGACGAATTCCCATTTGTTATTTTTAGCCCATATTCTGGATGCGGCATGTATCGCCTTTCTTTCAGGAGATAGGTGTTCGCAGACATAAACTGGAGTGCTATGGTCTCCTAGGATTCCAAAGTGAGAAGTGTTTATTTTATTATTTCTATATTTCTTATTGTATTCTCGTACGGATGCAAGGATTTCGTCTCTCATCCTAATGCTATTCAAGGATACAACAATATTCCTAGGCCTGTTATTGCTTGTGTCCATGCGAGCTACTCGGTGACAGGCGGTTATTTGCTCAGTTTGAATAGGGACATTAATACTTTTACATAAATTTCGGAGCATATCCTGTATATTTTCGTTTCGGCGTTCTGGTATGGCTTGCAGTTCAATATTGCAGTTACGACTCTTTTGCTCGATCTGGGAGACTCGTGACTTCAGATCTGTGACATCTGCACGAAGAGATAAATTTTCCTTCTCAAGGTCAGTAATTTTTGTGTTTTTCTCATTCATTTTCTTAGATATTTCATCATATTGATTTGACAGGAATTCTAGTGATGTTTGCAGAGATTGTAGTGCCATCAAGCCTGACTTTACTTCACGCAACTCCCTATTTATTTGATTTCCTATAATGTCTTTGAGGTCAGAGATCATTTCGCTTCGAATTTCATTCCTCAGACATATTAGTTTTTCGTCGAGGTAGGTTTTTAATTGCTCAAAAAACGTCAAACCATCTTTTTCGGATAATACAGGTCCAGGTGATCTTTCAGTGGCCACTCCATTGCTAATATCCAAACCCGTATTTTTTGCAGTCCTTGGATCTAAAGAACTACATTGATCACATTGCCATTGTGCCATGTTTTTTTCTGTAAGTTTATTATAGTTCATTTTCAACATATTGGCGCATTTTAAATGATAATGTTCTCGGCAGTGCACGCGATGATGATGGTGATAACTTGCCTCTATCTTTAGCAGCCACAACCGCAAACACATCTTTCCCGCCTAATGAGGAATTAGAGATGGTTTTGAAAGCCTGACCATAAGAAGATCCTTCACGTGCAACCGGTTCGTCCATTGATAAACTTATCAGAAAAGAAATTAATCTCTTTGAATCAGGTGGGACAAAAGCACAATACCTGCAGCTTGCCCACCAATGCCTGTTATCTATGGTATCGACAAGTGTAAAAGCAGAATGGGCATTTTCTGCCGCTGTATATCTGACACGCAGCATCCGAAGTTGATTAGCTGACAAAACTCTAGACATGTTGTTTTTAAGAAGTTACTTTCAAAATATTTCCTATTTTTAAAAATAAATTATTAAAAACATATTTTATTTCATTAGTTCACCCTTACGACGTAAAGTTACCAAGTTGTAATAAAAAATAATCAAAATTTTTATAAATTAAAAAATATATATTCTGAAATTAGCGAGATCTTGCAAAATAGCGAGATCTTGCTAGATTAGACTTTTAAATCTTGCAAATATCGAAATTGAAGATTTTGCTGCAAGATTACATTCACTAGTGGTTATTTATAATTTTTTTTAAAACTCAGTTAACCTACCGAAATGTATGGGTTTGACGCTTCTTTGAATGCCCAATCTTGCTTATTTATTGAGAACGAATAAATATTAATGCAAATTAAGAATCAACATGGTAAATAGTCGAGTGACGTTAAAAAATCAACATTGTAGAACAGGTTCCTATAATGCAGTAATAGCATAAATCCTACCACCTCCATCATAAACTATGCACGGAAGAGTCAAGATTTCCTAGGACCGAAACAAGTTAATTGAGTGGGTGTCTGGGGAGCACACGGCACACAACAAACCGCCTGCTTTCGCATGATGAATGCCCGGTGGCGATCTGCGGTACAAGTCCACACCTTTATCCCATACATCGGGAGAGAGTGGGGTAGAACATTCCTGTCTGTCAGCATCCACCAGGATAGTGTAACATAACGGGAAGATACTGCTAGCTACTGATCGGAACATTGTGGGCGTAGTCGTATGGCTCAGAAGGACTGCACAAACGAAAACAAAACATATACCTTACCATTCAAAACTAAAAAACACGCCTATCAACGCGCGAGCAAACGTCAGTTCCTTCCACTTATTTATCTCAGGCTGGTCAAGGCAGCTTATTTATCTATTTAAATGAAATCTACACTTTTCACTGAAATATTAGCCATACATAACACTACAAATTATAATCTCTATAAATAACAAACAAAACAGCAGTTGCCGCGGCCGCTGTCACAAGCTGTCAAATTCGTCGTTTATCGTAATCGGGACTCGAGGATTTCAGGCCGGGAAATGAGTATATCGAATGGTGGGCGTCTCACTTTCGCTTATCTAATATAGAAGGAACTGTATGATTTTTTGTATCGCACAGCGTTTAGTCCAATTTATCAACGTTAGCTTTGCCGGATCATTCGCTGGCATTCTGCGACGCTAGTGTTGGACGATGTCAAATATACGTTACTTTAGTGGTTGTCAAAAACGTTGTCAGACCACAGTGACTGAGTTCGTCGTATTATCATAGTAGGTATGGTATTATGTATACTTCTGGATGTGTATTAACCTATTAAGGTAGCTATTTTTTAAAATGTTAAATTGTACACATTTCCCGTACAAAAGCGAAAAATGTATTTGAATCTATCTGGTTAATCGGACTTGATATGTAAAGAGTATCCGATATTGGATAATCGGACTAGATATGTCAATCCGATATTTTACATTTCATAAAGTACCTATTACAACTAGCTTCCAAATAAATACCAAATAATACTACTCAGCGCGTCGGTAATTTGTTAAAATCGAGTCTGGTAGAAATACATAAAATTTGGACAGAAATAAAAAAATCCCATGTGAGTTTTTTTTAATCTATAAAAGTCCATTAGCCATTCCGAATATACTGTAAAGTTTTCTAACAGTTTTCGACTTTCTAACAGTAACGACTTTTCTACACTTTATTTTAGTCAAAAGGGGAAAATATAAGCAGGTAGCTAGCATCTTTTTTTAGATTATTGATAATTAAAGATGACAAACTAATATTTTAACAGTTCAGATTGAGAAACAGGCGTTAATTAATTAAAAAAGGAATATATGCAGTATAGGAACCTTTCTCAAAATTAGAAAAAAAGTAAACACTACTAGAATCGATCATTGCAATTCTAAAATTAATAGGAAAAAGCCTCGGACGCTTAATATTTCAAGACAAAAAATAATCAAATTTATATTTTTTTAAATATATAAAAAAACTCATTTTTTAAAATTATTTAAAAAAAAGTAAACCTACCGCCATAAAGATATTTATGTATTATAAAAAAAACCTAACCTACGGAAATGTATGGGTTTGACACTTTTTGAATGCCTATAAGTATCTCGCCTATTTATTGATACTGAATAAATATTATTGCAGATTCGGAATCAGCGTGGTTAATATAGGTACTCCGGTGACGTTAATAATTCAACAATGTAAAACAGGTTTCTATAATGCACCAATAAAAAAGGTATCGAAGGTTTCAATTTAACGCGCATGCCTAACGAGGTAGACGCTGTAACTAACGAATATTCAATTCCCTTGATCTGAACATTTCACCAATTCACCGACGATATTTTAACACATTCACCAATTCACTCTTGTGACTTTTTAAATGTCACAAGTTAAGAGTCTACACTAGTGAACATATTTCAACCAGCTCCAGAGGTGGATGAAATTTAAAAACCGCATAATTACCATGTGGCACTCCTTCTCGGATAGTTAATTACTTAAACAGTCGAACGGTTTTGTCCGCGTATAGATACACGTTCAGTATTAGAGATTGCGGATGACATAGTTTACAAGTAATTATATTAAAAGTAATATAATAGATAAAATTTTAACAAAAAAAAAACCGACTCCATTGTTTTTATAAGCGCAGCAGCCATGTCATGTTGATACTTAGAACGGTCTTTCATAAATGAATGCGTATACAAATTTTTATGTCTGTGCTGCTGACCATTGAGGAGTTCCCTCGCTGGAAGCCAACCCTGGGTGCCGAAGTCCTGTCTTTGTGAAACTTAGAACGGGCTGTCGTAATTAAATGCATATACAACATTTCGTGTCTCTGCTGTTAACCGTTGAGGAGTCCCCTCGTCGGGAGCCAACCCTGGGTGCAGCAGCCATGTCATGGTGAAACTTAGAACGGGCTATCATAACTGAATGAGTATACAAAATTGCGTGTCTGTGCTGTTGACCGTCAAGGAGTCCCCTCGTTGGGAGCCAACCCAGGGTGTAGAAACAGGTCATTCTTACCATAAAAAAATGTGTTGTCATCGGAATTGAGCCAACATGTAAATTTTCAACTTCATATGGCTCTATGTCTGTCTGTAGTAGTATTACTGCTCTATAGGATCAGCGGACTGATTCGACAGGGCGGGGAGGGGGAGCTGCAATGTACGTACGTTGTATTATTCGCTACTCACTATTCAGTTATCATCATTTTGGTTATTTATTAATATTTTTATTACAGAAAAAAAATATGTTGAGTTTTAAAATTATCTGACAAAATAAAGACTTTTTAATATTTTTCCGAAAATTCAACCCTCTTGCGGCGGTTTTAAATTTTGAAATTGTTTTTTATTATATTTCTTATAATCTCCATACCATATACCATAGTTTCCGCATAGGGAGGTTTTGATAAATAACATTTTTTTACCCATACAAGAGCGATTCACCCTAACGGTTTTGTAACGAAGATTGGTAATTAATGGTTAGATTTTAAGTTTAATATCAGACAAAGTTACGTTGTAAAGGCAACAATATGATTTTTATTACTAAGTATAATAAAGTAAACTAAAGCCCGCCATACACGATCCAGTGTGCCGTCAAGTTTGCAGCGCGTTTGAAGTGGCGTCCAGTTTACAGTGCATCCATATAGAACACTCACGTTGAAGTTTGCCGTCTAGTTCGCATGATGCCGCACTAGTTGAAACCATGGCGTTACTAGTGACGGACGACGAGGCGTTAGCCATCCTAAGTGTATTGCCCGCAATTAAGAATACAGAAAGGAGATAACGTTCAGTATGGTGCAAAAACTGGTTATTGAAACGAAAAAAAATATCCCATAAAAATTTAGTGAGAGAATTGAGGATTGCTCCAAAAGATTATAGTAATTATGTACGAATGAATGGCTTCTTCGATGCCGACTAACGTCATGCAGACTTGACCGCTCATACACACGTTCAAGTTTACATGACGCTGCAAACTTGATCAAGTCGACAGAATGGAAATTCAATTTTTGCTTTAAGTAGACTTGTCATGCACACTGATAGCCATACACCGTCAAGTTTACCGGACGTCGCTTCAAGCGCGCTGCAAACTTGACTGTAAACTGGATCGTGTATGGCGGGCTTTAGGAAATATGATTCATAGGAACCATTGTCCAAATCAGCATATTTTAAAATATTAAATCACTCAGTAATAACCAATGTTGTTAATAATGGGAGCTAATGGGCCTTGCTGAGTTGGCCACGAAGACCCATTCTGTTCAGGGTTGGTCACACTCACGGGTCACTCACGGTCAACCCATCCGGCGGCAGGACTTCAGTCCTAGGAGTCAACCTTCTGGCGCTCCTGGACGGTCTGCGCACCGTGCGGCGTAAGCCAATCGATTGTGCACTCTGACTAACAGTCGGGGGAGTCTGGAAGCAGTACTGTTTCCTATATAGCGGGGGTGGTTGCGGACCTTACGGCGACTGCTCTTGAAATGACCATAGGCTACTCGATCCTGGGTGAACAGCCGGGCAAAGGATGCCGTGGTCCGCGATAGATTCGGTTTACACCGTTTCACCGCTTCGTAAGGGAGAGGACCGCGCAAGCGACCTCGAACTCGTAACCAATCGAGAGACCGTAGTAATCTGGTCACAATTGGAAGTAAGGGCGTGAGTGTAGGCCCGCTGGATAACATACCTGGTTATCTCGCGGATGAGGCGTTGACCTCTCACGGGCATGTGGCGGAGCTTGACGGTGGACTGTTTTGTCCAAGTCTTCTGCGTTCACTTCACGGGAGATAGAACGAACAATCGTTAAAACTTCCTGAGGTGACCGTTTCGCGCGTTGTAGTTGACAACTCTATTTGATAATAATGAGGCATACAAAACGATTTATCTAACTACGGTAAGAGACTATCTCTTAAAAAAAACAAAAGCGGGTTTACATAATTTATTGACATTGTTCAAATTCTAACACAACGCCCACACACCGCCTATCTAGTGCACATTTATATTACTTATGATACGGGTGCCTAGCGATAAAACTTTATTTAAAGCAATTCAAAATGTTTATTTTTTTATTTCTTTCAATATATTCAATTCTCGTTCTATATAAATTAATTCCGTTAAAATTGATAAATTTTATAGAAGAGTAAAAGATTCTCGGAGGAAGAAAGAGATCCAAACGATATGGGGAAATTAAAAACCCAGAGTATAACATACACCGTTGTGTAAACGGAAAGGCTTCTATGATCAGAATGATCATTGCAGAAAGTTGCTTATTTAGTGATAAGCTGAACAGACCGGTGTACTCCAAGATACCATACTGAAACACGAACAAGTCAAGAATATCTTACAAGGATACGTAAATGAGAACATAATATATGTATGTATGTGTGTATGCGTCTATTATAGTGTGTGTGGGTATTATATATATATATATATATATATATATATATATATATATATATATATATATATATATATATATATATATATATATATATATATATATATATATATATATATATATATATATATATATATATATCCAGTGCAGACTGTGGTCTAGTGCAGCTGATAAAGTTCATCAAATCTGTACATTCTTTGGTTCGCAAACAATGATTAGGTATCTTTTCGTTACTACACTTTAATTTGTTATTGTTAACTTTTATTATAGATTAAAAAAAAAAAAAGAAATATATATAGCGATAGATTCAGGCTAGCTGTGTTAAAAGACATTGCTGTTATCAGTAACGTAATAGCAAACGAAGAGCAAGAGAACTTCTTACATCAGCAACCAATACAGAAACGGAATCTAGACCGGGGAAGACATTTAGACATTTGAATATCTGCGGCAGAGTAGGTACTACCATGAGAGTGATTACTGCCAAAATATCTAGTTTAAATATATTAGTTTGAATAAATAACAATAAACATAAATACCGGCGATCGATTCTGTTCCCTGTTTCTGTGATTCTGCCTATTATGTAATTCGAAAATCAATTGTAGCTCGATTATTATTAAGTAATGTATACTTATTAATTATGTTTTTATTACAGGTTAATGATGCAGTGATCTGCATTGCCAATGCTATGGGAGTACCTTTGACTGAAATAAAAAAAAGGAAATTCTCTTGTCGGCTTTTCGATTAAACCGCAAGTAAGTCACTGCATCTCGTAAAGCTGGCGCTGGAGAACATGAAATCTTCAAACCAATATGGACCTATTACGATGCTTTGGCGATAATGGTATATAATGATTATATGTACTGAGCAAATAGATAGCAGCAGCCGCTATCACTTCGACGTAGATCTTCAACAGGCGATAGAGAGTAAATGATCAGTCACGATTGTGTAGAGAGCAACTCATAATCGCGGTGATGATGGACACTTTTTTAATCGCCTATCATGGGCCATTGTGAAGAGGAGCCTTAAAATGTTTAAATACCTAAGTGTTATCAATGTTTCCGTTCGGTGACTATTAAATTAATTCCGTTCAATGTTTTGAGAGTAAGCTCTGCACTAACTATCGGGTCGTAGCCTGGACCAGGATCCTTCAGTTCAAAGTTTCGCAAAATCTTTGACAATATAGATTTTAGCTCGAGCATTGCGAATTTTTGGCCTGAAAACATTAAATAAATTATTAAGTTAAGATTAATATAAAACATTGCATATTGAAAACATACGAAAGGTACAGCGTGAGTAAATAACGGTTATTTATATGTCTATAATACACAGAAAAGCGCCGGTCTACTAATAGGCAGCCGGCTGACAATATATCTAGGGTCGGCGGACTAAAGCACATAAGTCAAAAAAAGGCGTTTTTTTTTTCTTACACCTAACAACTAGATATTTTTCGATACGTCGACCGACTAAGGCACATAAGTCACGGAGATCGGGTTATTTCTGATTCTAAGTAGCGTACTCTATCAACCTTTACGTTATTTTCAAACATGCGACGTTATAAATAACCTAACTATACTTATGTGGAAAGGATCAGCTGAAGGGTTATTTTTTGTTTCGCGTATTATGACTTAAGTTGTTTGGTACGATTAGAGCATCATGTTATCTAATGATTGACGATTAGAGGGTAGACACTTGAGAATAATATTTATTACCTTGCACTTGAGTGGCACGCTCGAAAGTTATTTATTGCGTTGAAATCTAGTGAAATGTTTGGGGTAACATTAAAAAAAGGTTAGTAGTGTTCTGATATTCCCAAAGTGAAGTAACGTGCTAAGAATTGTGTTGTGTATAGAAATAAATGCTGCGATGGATTCATACAGAGGAAAAAAACTCGTCGATTTGGCGTTGAGACGAGACATCAACATTGAAGGTATGTATCACCACAGTTAACTTAAAATGATTTGAAACTTAAGTTCCACAACTTAGGTATAGTTTCTACCTACTCAATTTAGCTGCTCTTTAATTTATTTAATTAAGTTTTGGAATTATTGTATAAAGTAGGTACTCGGTATTCGTGAGATGTGAACAGTTATAATTTGTTAAAGGTCAGTCGAATGAAGAACCAACGAGCCAACCCTTGACTTCGAGCCAATCGTTAGTGAATCAAGAACCCATTCCATCAACATCGACAGGGGTTTCTTCCGAAGGGTTTATGCCGCCTATGGACATAGATTTTTCAAGCGATGATTCTGTTCAAGATCCTCCATACCAACAACCGAGCCACCGAGGTCTTTCTTCAAGTTCAGAAGATGAATCGGCGAATAATGGAACGTCGATTGCCACTCCAGTCCAGTCACCTAAGAAAAGTATTCGGGTTATAAAGAGGGAAAAGAAACTTAAAAGGAATTCTGGATTATCATACAAAACCCTTAAAGGGGAGGCCATTGCCGGTAAAATGTTAAAAGAACTTAGTTCATGTCGCATGAAATGCAAGGAGCGAATAAGTTTGAATGACAGAGAAGCATTGTTCGAGGAATACTGGCAAATGGGCTCATATGAAAAAAGATCTTCGTACATGGCATCGTTAATGGAAATCCAAGAAAAAGCTACTCAAAGGCAACGCACCAATGATCCTGAAAGCCAAAAATTTCGCCTGATGACTTACAAATATTTTTTTGTTATTCATGGCAAGCGTGAACCGGTTTGCCGGGGATGTTTATTAAAAACATTAGACGAAAGCGACAATTTCATTAAAACTGTTGCGTTGAAAAAACGTTCTTCAGTTGGTGGTACTCAAATGGATGATATGCGTGGCAAGAGGGTACCAAAACACAAAATACCGAACGAAAAAAGAGAAGCCATTAGAAATCACATATTATCTTTTCCTTCCTATGAAAGTCACTACACAAGGAAGACAACATCTAAAAAGTATCTACCGTCCCATTTAACCATAAATAAAATGTACGAATTATTTTGTGAAAACTCCACAAATCCGCCGTCAATTAAAATTTACAGTCAGGAATTTCACAAGTTAGGATTATGCATTAAAAAACCACGTGTGGACACATGCTATACATGTGACAAGTTTAAAATGCAAATTCAACTCGCCCAGGACGAACAGAAAAAAACTGAACTTATTTCACAACACGACCTACATAAAATTTCAGCTGATCAAGCTTACTCACAGAAGAAAGATGACACGGAAAAATATAAAAATGACAATACTGTACAAGTGTACACATTTGATTTACAACAATGTCTACCAACTCCTGCACTAAGCTCATCTGTAGCTTTTTACAAACGCCAGTTGTGGACATTTAATCTGACTATCCACGATAATAAGACAGGGAAAGCAGTGTGCTATATCTGGTATGAAACAATAGCTGCTCGAGGAGCAAATCAAATCGCTTCATGTCTGTGTATGCATCTCAGGACGAATCTGCCTGCAGGCACTAAACGCGTGATATTCTACTCAGACACTTGTGGAGGGCAGAACAGAAATTCGCATGTGAGCTCAATGTTCACCTGGGCCTTACAGAAGTTGAGCTTGGAAGTTATTGAGCACAAGTTCATGGTACCAGGTCATAGTCATTTAGAAGTGGATACAGATCATGGTATCATTGAAAAGAAAAAAAAGAAGACTGAATTACAGATTTATCATCCTCACGACTGGATTCAACTGATCAAATCCAGTAGTAAAAAATTTCAAGTTATTGAAATGAAAAACACCGACTTTCTGGAGTTTTCGTCATTGCTAAAGGGGCCTTTAGTTTTAAGAAACAAAGATGACAAAGGCAAACCATTCAAGTGGTTGGATAAACGGTGGCTTCGGTATGATGAAAAATTTGGAGTGATATCATACAAAGACTCCTTAGATAAAGAACCAGATTTTGACACACTAAATTTGAGACGCCGAGGTTGCACCATACCAGATAGTATTGCAGTTATATCACAATTGCCTTTGCCAATATCTAACGAAAAAAAAGATGACTTAATTTCACTTTTAACTTTAATACCTGATGTGTTTCATAAATTTTATTTAGATTTACCTACAAAATATAATATCCCCAATATCGATCCAGATTTAGTTGATAGCGAAGAAGAGTAACAAAATATGTATATTTATCTTATTCAAACTTTCTTTAACATGTTCTGGTTCTCATTAACATAAGTCTTAGATCCATTAGTATCCCTTATCACATAAGTCATTAAAATAGCTGTTCTTATAATTTAAATGTTAAATATATGTAAGTACAAGTTAATAGTGAGTGTGAACTTTGTTTTCCCTTAAAATGTTGATTAAATTCTCATCATAATTTTTTTATATGACGTTTTATTCCTTTCCTGAAAATCTTGACATTTTGACTTATGTGTTTGGGTCCGCCGACCCTAGATATGTCGGTAGCTGTGTCAAATTGCTGTCTACTGCCTAAAATAACATAGTACATTACACTATAAAATCAATGATAGTACCTATGCAATTTCTCGGTCCAGCACTAAATGGAACATATGCAAAAGGTCCCAATTTCTGCATGGAGTCTCCGAGAAAACGATCTGGTTCGAAAGCGTCTGGGTCTGTATAATATTTTGGATTTCTATGGAGGCTGTAAGTGAATACTATAGCAACTGCGCCCGCTGGGATATTTGTACCATCTGAAATAAATATAATAATTGATTATCTTTGTTTAAATTTAATGGGCAATTTCTGGCGCCCAATTTCTAATTTCTGCAATTTTTACTATACCCAAAAAATACACATTCGAAAAAATAAGCAATTTCGCGAAGTGATCGAATTATAGAAACACAGAAAGTAAGTAGAATTCCAAATATGGCCAAGGCACATAAGTTTGAATGAAATACTCAAAACGGTGATTTCCTGATTAGTTGGTTTCGATACGTTCGCAAGAAACGTATAAATCAATGCGGCATTTGAGTTTCCAAAGTGATAGGTGATACACTATAAAATCAATGGTGATAGGAAACAAAATAATCAAAGATCCGTGTATACGCCAATAAAATATTTCATATTGTTTAACTCGAATGAATATTTTAGAAAAAAATCTATATCTATATTTTAAGTTCTGAATTCATCTTTCACACTGAATTTTAAAAATAATTTTAATATTTTTCCTTTGAATATGACGTTTTTAACACGCTTTTATTAGGTCAACCTGTATGTAACTATGTAATGGAATCTAAGGTAACTAATTTAACCATCTTCCAAGGATCGTAGCGTCATAAAAATTGGCAGCTGTATGTAGTTCTGATGACAATACAATAATATAGTACTGTCGAACTAATCTGATGATGGAGTCGGAAGATATGAACTGGAACTTCATGATGGAACATCGTATCATAGCTGTGTTTGGACTTGTTAGAAAAGTCTCGGGATGAACTTTGACCACGATTAGGTTTCAAGGTCTGATGATGAAGCCGGAAGATAGGCACTGGCATTCCATGATGGAATATCGTATCATAGCCGTGTTTGCACTTGTGAGAAAGGTCACGTAATGGACTTTGAACACGATCAGGTTTCAAGGTTATAATACACCTATTATATATTGACTTGTAAATATTGAGTGTAAATAGTGTAAATATTGACATAGGTGCCTGTATAAATCGTGTTTTAGTGTTTTTTTAAACTATTAATTTATTTTCCTACATAGTGCCATATTAACCATGCAGCCACTATTCACCACTTTGCTGTGTTTTTTTAAATTTTATAATGCATATTTTCTTTGTGAACGACGTTTTTATTCAAAAATGGCAAACTTTGTTTCCTATAGAGCGGGGGTGGTTGTTAATCTTACGGCAACCGGTTTTGAAACGACCAATTCGGCCACCCTATCCCGAAGGGTAGGAGCGGCAATGGTCACCGTGGTCCGAGGTAGATATGGTAGGCACCGAATCACCGCTACGTAAGAATGAGGACCGCGCAAGCGACCTCGCACCTCTAAGCAGTCGGGAGGCCGAAGAAATCTGGCCGAATCTGGTAGTAAGGTTTCTATGCTCACCTCACGGGAGACAGAACGATCAATATCGTTAAAACTTCCTAGGGTGACGGGTTCACCCGTTCTAGTTGACACCTCCAAGTATCCTTCTACACGCAATTTATTCGTCAGTCAAGTAGTTGTACTTGTATAGGTAGCATGTTAGCCTTTGCATGTGACTTGATGATTTGTTATTACATCCATAGCACAAGATGTCTTTTAGCGCCCCCCTTTAGGGTTTTCCTGTATCCGCGCCTGGGATATGTTGCTTAAACTCTGTCATGATTTCACTTCCGCTCTGTTTCTTGACGTATGTAATATGCTAAGGTCAGCTGTTCAACATGGTGTGCCCCGTGACCGTACATCATAATATACTGTCTTTTATGGATTTTCATTGCAAATAATATATTTTAATTAAATAATTGGCAGGGGGTTTTTGTGTAATTAGCCATATTTAAGAAGATTCCGAACTGCAAAACTCCGAAGCGGCTCATAATTGAGGTAGGTTGTAGTAGTTTTAAATATTCTAGATAAATAGATCTTTCCAATGGTAAATACGTTATTGTTATTGGAGAGATATGCCCAGCGCCCGTACTTTTTTGGCCATTGTCTTTGTCTGAGTTTTCCAAACAGAAATTTTATGTGTAGTAGTTCTTACCTGGTAATAAAGTATCCTTAGTCAATGATCTTGCGATCGCAGGAACGCTCGGATATAATCTTAGAGTTTCTTTAATAACTCGTTCTAAGTATTTCATCTCGTTAAGATCAGCAATGGATGTATCTCTCTGCATATCTGACCCAAAAATAGCTATTTGCTCCTCGAAAGCTTTTGTTTGAACGTCAACATTCTTGGAGAGAAGGTGCACGGCAAAGCTTATAGCTGACGTCGTCGTGTCGTGGCCCTGTAAGTAGAGCAAACCTTTACTGTGTTCTTTACATAAAAACGGATAGAAGACGATAGGTATATACTTCTTCCACAATGTTCGAACCTAACAAATTGTAATTTCATGTCAGAGTAAGTACAACTGGTAAAGTGAGAGTATTACTCGCGCGCCGAGCGTTCCGAACGTTAACAGGTTGTTCATGCTATGAAACATTTTTACACAAATATACTTCAAATGCAGTTTTATCGGCTCATTTATATCTATGTATATTTCTGATACGCTAAGTAATTGCATATGTATTTTACACTCTTGTATACACTTTAATAAATTGAATCATTCTGTTTAATTTCTAATTAGATTCGATTCATTGAACCATTCAAAAAGTGGTTGTTGGATATTTTTTCACCATTTATCGATTTTCAAAAGTTTATATTTTTATTGAATATTAAAAAAAAATATATCTACCCTGTACACAAATGTAACTCATTAAAATGAGTTTATTTTTTTAATTTTGTACTTAAAAATGCTTTCCATTTACATCAGTGTTTCTCAAAGTGGGCGATAACGCCCCTTTGTGGGCACTGGCCGCCTAGGGGGCGGTAAGAGGGCCAGAAAAAACGGGGGGTGTTGAAGTGGTTTAGGGGGGGCTATGACTGAATTGTAATTTCATCTACTTAATATTTTAAAATTCACTGAAATTAAAACCTAGGTACCTACTACACAACATTTAGTTCATATTTTTGCCCTGTTCAAACTTCAACACAGCAATATCATCCCATCTGGAAGAAGAACGTATACAACTGACAACGAACGAGAAAATAAAAATCAAATTCAAAAATGGCTACCAAGAATTTAGGCTAAAAAAGCAAATCCCGCAATTATACTCTAGATTGTGGTCGATCGTTCAACGATTTTTGATAGCATTCCCATCGTCCTATTTGTGTGAACGTGGATTTAGTTCTGTCGCAACGCTGCTTACTAAAAAGAGAAATCGTTTGCATGTTACCGAACGCGGCGACTTGCGGCTGTTTTTGAGTAAATTCGAACCTGATATCAACAAACTTGTTAAAAATCATCAGATTCATCCTCCACAATAGTTTTAAAATTAAAATTGATAATTTTTGTTTTAATTTGAATAAAAGATACTCTTAATATTATAAGTTGCGTTTTGATTGCTCCCACTGGTAAAACAGTCTCGTTTTGAATTAAAGTAATGAATGCCTTTGTGTATTTGAGGATATTGTAAAGTAAAAAAAAATGGGGGCGCTGAAAAATAATTGATTTTCAAAGTGGGCGGTAAACGAAATAAGTGTGAGAACCTCTGATTTACATCAATAATTATGTTTGCATATCGGTGTATGAATTTACCAAATATATCGATAGTTACAGATTTTATTTTATTTTAATGTAATCTGTCGTAATACGAAGACCACAGGTAAAAAGGTGTGTTGTCTGTTTTTGCGTGAATTGAGTTGGGTGAGCAAATTATCGATGTGGACAGTAAAGAAACGGGCCCGTCATAGATAAAGAGGTTTTAAAATGAAATGACATTTTTCTTGTATAACCTGTTTTAAGTGGCATTCCCCTTTTTCTGCTTTTAAAATGACTTCGGTCAGTTTTTTTTTACCTGTCTAAACAAATGATTACTCATCACTTGAATTTTTATTAAAATGTTATATGGCACTGATTTTAAATTAAGACTCTACAAATGTTTCAATGCGGTTATCTCAAAACTGTTTTTTTTTTGACAAATCTCATTTTTTTCCTGTGATCATCATTTATAATAATATTTTTTTGTCAAGAAACCTACTATAATGTGGGGGGGGAGGGAGGGGGGGGGGGTGATACTTTTTCGCTTACGTTTACAAAAAAAAAAAACAGGTACAAAAATAATTTGTTATCATTTTGAAATCAGCGAAACGAGCCCTTTCAATCCTACTCGACTGCTTAGGATTAAAAAACAGACTCAGGGCGGCCCTTAAGGACGGTTATATTAATATTACAGTGCATATTAATATGCACAGTATCTTTAAGCGCACCGATGAGCGTAGTTATTCTCTAGAATTATGACAATACCTCAGCATTCATCAACTTTCATGTCTAGGTCTTTCGCAGTGCAAGCGGCCCGTCTCTGGAATTCCGTGCCTTTACCGATAAGACAACTTGAAAACCTGAGCGGGTTTAAAAATTCTTTAAAGAGACATTTACTCAACTTATGATTCCCCCCTCCCCTCCCGTCTCCTTTGCTTGTCCTTATATTTCACTCCTCCCTTCAATATCGAGTTGGCATACGTTACTAATCACTGAATTATATTTTATACTATGATGACTTTTTTGTAAGTGTATTCATTTATTACTTGTAAATTAATTTGCCCACATAAACCTTCAGTATCAATAACCCTGGCGGTATGGTCGGTAGATATTGCCACTTGGCAATAGGCCCACCACATTGTATTCTTTTGTGTGTGCAATAAAGCTTTTCAAACAAAACGAACAATCCTGTGTCATTAAAAACAAACTAACCACTTTTCGGTACACTTGTCAGGGTAATATAATTTTTCTTTTGACTCTTGAATTAATGACGAGTGGGCAAGAAAGTTGTGTGACTATGCAAAATTTTATGCTAGCTTCAAAATCTGGCGGAGATAATCGACGGTAATAATGCTGACAGGCAGACAGACGGAGTGACAAGGGAGTGTAATTGTCGTAGTAACCAGAAAATAACGTTATTACCTCAAATATGAATGTATCAACCTCGTCTCTTATAGTTTGGTCATCTAAAAATTGGCCGCCTGGCAGTTTACTAAGCAGCAACAAATCTAAGAACGGCTTGTAAAGCTTTGTTCCCGTTTCTATATGTCGGGAAATCCCATCATAATCCGAAGAAGCAGCCGCCTCTAGTTCTTCTTTCATTTCTTCGCGTCGACTTTTGATAAGCTGCATTAAAACAAAAAGTTGTAATAATAAAAAAATATTAGAATAAAGATACAATGGGTTGTATCACCCCCAGACTTTCCCGGCAATTAGCCAGGGACTGATTTCATCTAAATATTAATTTCATAAATAAAATCGATGAGCGCCCTCTTTCGGGCGGCAGTAGAATCTGGTTGGGTTAAATTGCGACGCCTCAGGCCGCGCAGTTTGTTTCTCGTCTAGCTTCGAGCGGCTCGGCATTAATATTTGATTAAAATGTATGGCGGAATTTGAATATTATTAGTGTAGCTAATATGTGTGGGAGCTAATGGGCCCATGATGAGGTGGCCACGATGACCCATGTGTTCAGGGTCGGTCACACTCACGGGTCAACACCCATCCGATGGCCTCCACGCATGGGGTGCGAACCTGGGTAGGACACTGGGTCAACCAGTCTCCCCTGGGAATCAAACCTCTGGCGCTCCTGGACGGTCTGCGCACCGAGCGGCGCAAGCCAATCGACTGTGCTCTCCGACTAACAGTCGGGGGAGTCTGGGAACTGTATTGTTTCCTAGAGCGGGGGTAGTTGTCTACCTTACGGCGACTGCTCTTGAAATGACCATTGGCCATCCGATCCCGGTTCAGAGTCGGGCAAAGGACGCCTTGGTCCGCGATAGATTCGGTGCACACCGTTTCACCGCTTCGTAAGGGAGAGGACCGCGCAAGCGACCTCGAACTCGGAACCAATCGAGAGACCGGAGAAATCTGGTCACAATTGGAAGTGAGGGCGCGAGTATCTCGAGCCCGCCGGGTTTATTCCTGGCTCACTCGCGGTAAGGCGTTGGACTCTCACGGGTTGTGACGTAGCTGGACGTAGGATTGTACTGTCCAAAGTCTTCTACGTTCACTGCAGGGCGACAGAACGACTAATCGTTAAAACGTCCTGTGGTGACGGGCTCGCCCGTTGTAGTCGACACCGCGAGATGTAGCTAATATGTGAGATATTCCAACCACAATTTGGCAATGTGATTTTGGTCCAACAAAGCAGCATCATCATCATCAAGGCCTCCCCCATAGAATGCCATGACGAGCGGTCTTGAGCCGCCTCCATCCACCTACTTCCTGCGATCGCAGTAATGTCATCTGTCCATCGTGTGGGGGGGGGGGGGGGGCGTCCACACTGCAACTGCCGGTGCGTGGTCCCCATTCGAGAACCTTTTTTCCCAAAAGTTGTCGGTTCTGGGAGCTATATGGCCTGCACATTGCCATTTCAAGTTCGTAATTTTACGAGCTATGTCAGTGATCTTGGATCTTCTGCTGATTTCCTCATTTCAGATCCTATCACGAAGTGAAACTCCAAGCACAGCTCTCCATATCTCGTTGCGCAACTTTGTGCTTGTGTATGAGGCCAATAGTTAGCCACCACGTCGCAGTGCCATATGTCATCATCTGGTAACACGCACTGATTATAGACTTTCGTCTGACATAGACAAGGCATCTGAGTACCAAATTCAAGTCCAATATTTGAGGATGATATATGACTATTGCGTCCCCTGGTGGACCGATTTCAACCACAATCTTATTAACTCTCGCCATGACCAAATGATGCCTGCATAGCAAATTTCAGCTCAATCGGATTGAGCGTTTGGGCGCTATCGTGGAGGAATACATACACACAGACAGACAGACAGAATTCAATCTGGAAATGGTCCTAATCGTCTAAAGGGGCTCAAAATGGATATTCCGTCTTCATCTCGTTTTTTTAGCGCGTTCACAATACTTTCCCTCCTGGTCGGTTGGTGGGCCAGGAAAGTAAATACAGACAATATCATTATACTAATACCAAACATGTTTCTTTAGTCAATCACGCTCGAGAGCTAAATTAATTAGGAAGTTATCAAATAAATGACAAATAATAATAACTATTATCATTCAATGCAAATAGCAAGATACATTTTTTTAAATATCATTAATTGTCGAATACGAATATGAAAATAAGTTTTTGGTTATAAATATGTAATTTTATTTGAAATGAAATTTCGATACCCAGATCGGGTTTTTGAAAATACTTACTTACTTACTTAGGTACTTAATTACTTACTTACTTAACAAAATTTAAATAAATAGCATTATTTATTATAATATATCATATTGACCTGATTGGACTCGATTGCGCTTCTTCGTGTATTAAATTTGGAAATTAGTTCGTGTGAACGAGACAGGGCAATAGGTACTGCTAGAGCGGAATGTGAGATGAACGGTTGTCACTTTTTCGCATTAAAACTACTCACCAAAGAAAAGCATCTGAATCTAACACCTCACGAAACGTGGCCAAATTTATTCGGACGAGCATAATTCGACAGGTAGTTTTTATCGTAGATCGTTCGTTTCATATTATGTTATGTTTTGCTCTATCTCGTTCACTTGAAATATTTTCAGTTTTAGTTCACAAAGAAACGCAATCGGGCCTATTGATTTACTCTAAAATACCACATTGATTTAATCTTTTGAGGCAGTTATATTTAAAAATAATTTTATTGGGTTTTTGCATATGCTTTTTTCATCTTATTTTCATTTATTTATCTATCTTTTGGTAGGCAGACTTATATGTAGGTGCACACAACAAGTAATATTTTTGTATGGTAAACTGCTACCTTCATTGAAAAATCGTGAAGATAGGCCAGATTTTTCTTCAATATCCTTGCGTCACGTGATAAGTTAAATATAATATGATTTCTTTTCCACAGTGCAAACATTCTTCTCGTAATAAGACCGCATACTCTGAAAGTAATGAAATGTATATATAGATGTTAGCATATCAGAGAATATGGTACTTAATTATTATTTTTTTTAAAATCTGAAGATTTCAAAAATAAAAGACTTAAAGAAATATTTCAACGTAGAAAAAAAAACAAATAAGGAATTAAAAAATAAAATAGAAATTAGAGTCTGAAACTATATTCAATAAAGTATCAATTCATAAAAGTAACAATATGTTATATAATATATTTCATCTAGCTCTAGTCACTAGTCAAATAATAATAACTCACTCATGAACCGCGTTGACGTATTCTGATGCTTTACCTCCTTGTGCGTTGACGTCATTTCCCATAGCCGTTTCTAAAAAAAAATATGTGATTAATATGGTATTTATTAAGCGATTCAAAATTAAAACGTGTAGTATTTTTTAAATAAATATTGAAAATATATACGGAAATCATTTGAATACCTAACTACATTGGATGAGAAACTAGTGTGTCTATACTTAATTTTATTATTTTCTTCTACTTATAACAGAATATTAAGCTATTTTATGTAGAAAAACAGGCAAAAAAAAAAATAAGTCTTGTTTTCCAAAACTTCGACCTTTTTTATTCAAGGAAAGCGCCATAATTCTAACCACCGTTCTAGGCCAACGTCTAACAATTCTAGGCCAACGTCAGCATGACTTCCTTTCACCAAGACTCGGCAATACAGATGATGTTGCAATAATTTAAAAAAATCTATTTTATCACCCCAAAACTTTCCTAGCAAGCAGACAAGCCCCCCCCTCCCGCCGCCGCGCGCCAACCCCCCAACTCACCCCCAACCACCCCCTTTCCGATAGTGATTGTGTCAAGTGAATATGATCGCAAATTTAGTATATTTGTAGTATTTTTGTGGCATTTCCGTGGTATTACAATACCTATTTTCCAATGTAATAAAATATTTTTTTAAATATGTCAGAATGTACATTCTCTGCAGATATAATATACAATACTATGTAATGTACATTCATTACATTACAATACTTTCCCTAACAGTTGACTGGCCGGAAAAGTAAAAGTACTGACGTAATTTTTCCTACAAATGGAAAGGAGAGAGACGGAGTCCCTCCTTTATGTAACTCAGGTGTAGGCGTGGATAGACAATTGTATTGCTTTTTAAATTTAATTATTACGTTTGTATCGAATATTTGTATTCTATATGTATGTACTGTATATGTAGGTTTATACGTTTACACTATTTAATATGTATATCTATATGATTGACTATAAGAATCGTTATAGCGATAAGGGCGCCATTTGTGCATAACTTGTCTTTTTTATAAAACCAGTGTAATATTCATTAAGTAATGTTTTTAAAGCACAATAAAGTTATTCTATTCTATGTTTTCTGTACGTTGAAAATCCATACCACAGTGGTAAAGTTTTCTGTTTCAATATGTACGCTGCGTAGCATTTAAAATAATTGTATTAAGGTTTAATGCTCTAACCCTGGACATTTAGGTTTATTAAATAAACACATAAGTTATTTACATATTAAATAAACACATTTTTTTTTTTTTTTTAATTTAATAACCATTTTTTACAATACAGCTTAGTATAAAATCCAGCCAAGCCTAAGGCTTACCTGCTGGAGATTATGATAGGGTGACTTTCAGTGCAACTTTAGTGGCCATTTTGACCATTTAATAATATATCTGCTGCATTATCTGCTATATTGATAAGGATTAGTCGGCACAGAAAGCCACCCCCTTGATAATATTTACATAAAAAAAATAACGTACTTAATGCTAATAAAATAAAAACATGAATATTATTCGTATCATTCACACTTGTGTTTCACTTTCACTTATTTTAAAGCTAACTATTTTTAATTCTTTTTTTTGTTTTTTTGTACATTTTTTATTTTTTTTTAAATTTAAAGGAATTTTGTTGAATAAATGAGGGATTAGCCAATTCAATCTTCTTTTGCCATAAAGGTTACGAAAAGGAGGGACGAGTAGCCGTTCATTTTGTATCTGTCTAGTGCTGTGTTTATGTTGGACATAATTTCGGAACTCGTCAGTCTCGAAATATTGAACTGTCAGTCTATAAATAAATAATGCATTAGCTGGTAATATGTCACAATACTTGAAAAGTCCTATCTGGTCGTTTCTAAATTTGTTTCGAATCTTGTTTGGAACTATTATTTTTAAAATACGATGTTGTAGAGATGTGATGCGGGATATATAAGTTTTAAATGTGTTGCCGTAGGTTGTGATTCCGTGGCTAGTTAGTACATGGCCTAGTTAGGTTTATTAAATAAACACATAAATTATTTAAATATACTGGGTGAGCTTTAAGTTACCGGCATCCTTAAAGTATGCGAATCAGTGCGAAGAAATAAGTAACTTTTAATAAAAAAAGGTTTTTTTTTGTGAAATTTCGAAAAGTTGAATATTTTGAAAAATAGTATAAAAGGCGTTGAACACGATGCGCTATATATAGCGGTAGGTAAAATATCGTTAATATTGTTTATTTGCGATATTTTACCTATCGCTAGATGACGCAGCGCGCTCAACGCTTCTTAAACTTTTTTTCAGTGGATTTTACAAATTTGACAAAAAAAAAACGAAAGAAAACAATGTTGTTCGAAAAAAAACAACAATCACAACTTGTCTATTTGATTGATTGATTCAACCTCTTTACGGATATTAACTAAAACTCATACTGTACATATACTTGTCATTTTTCTTTATAACAATAAACAATAATATTATTTGGTGCAATTTCGAACTTAGTTGCTAAAGCCAATCACTCTTACGCAATCTGATAACAGCAATTTATATGTTTTTTGATAGAAGGGTAATAGGATATACAATAATTAATTTGATCGATTATATCACGTTTGCACAAGAATATCCATTTAATTGCGTAATATAAATTACGCTAGTACCAGCTCGACCCGCACACCAGGCTGGCGCGAAGCATCTTACATGTACTAAAAACAAACAAAAATAGATTTTTCCCGAAATTATGTTTTTCTACGTTAGAACATTAAGAACCAGAAAAACGAAAGAAATAATTGTGTGTCCGCCTGCTGTCTGTTTGTATGTTTGTCTAGAATTAGATCATATATGTATCAAGAACGCGTTGTCCATTATTCGTTTGGAACATTATTTCGCTAATCTGTTTTATATCATTCGCGATTAGATATTGGGACCGAGCTGATATACAATGATTTTGGGGCGTCCATAAACAGCCAGGGAGCTGCCATACAAACGGACGATTGATAAAATCACATTTTTAACCAGCAACTTCTAGGTCAGCAACTTTCTATTAGTTCTCCGTTTTAAAAAGAAAAACTAATTACCGTTTTTTTACATAATGGTATTATGCGTTCTTAAGACACGATGATAGGATAACTCAAGAACACGTGTCCGATTTCCATTTATTTTCTACAATCTGATTCCTGCATCGACGGAAAGACCCGATAAGTATTAGGTTTCCGTACTTGAAATTGATCGGGGAGCTGTCGTACGGAGAAATCACAGTAGGGCGCTGTCGACTACAACGGGCGAGCCCGTCACCCCAGGTTGGTATAACGATATGGATTATTCTTTCAGCCGTAGGATGAGCATAGAAGACTTAGAGACAAGACAATCTACTGTCTAGTTACGCCACCTGCCCGTCAGAGGCCAACGCCTTACGGAGAGGCACCGGGAAAGGAACCCAGCGGGCAGCCTTGCCCGCTGGGTTCTCCAGTTTTGGAAGGATTTCTCCGTCTGGAGTTGACCTTCAGGATACCTCCGTCCTTCCGACTGGATACGGGTCCGAAAACGCTCACGCGGCATCTACCTGTTGTATTACAGCGGTAATTCAATTTGAATTTATCGCCGACCCGGGTGTGTAGTGCCACACGGGGTCGGGTGGCCCAATGTCGTTTCAAGAGTGGCATGATAACAGGTCAACATCCACTTCCGCTGCTTAGGAGACAGTATATTTCCATAGTCTCCAGACTCCTTCAGCGATTAGTGAGAGTGCACAACCGATTGGCGTCACCGAACGGTGCGCAAACCGCCCAGTAGCGCCGGGATGGAATCCCACCAGGAGAAACCGGTCCACCAGCCGTGAGGCCTGAGACGCGAGAGTCTTACCCGGGGTACTTTTCCGCACGTGGAGGCTTCTGAATAGGAGCTGAATGATGAGTTGAGCCGATCCGAGAACAACATGGATCTTATGGCCCAAGCTACACGAAACCATTCGCTACCTGCAAGAAAAAATTCGGAGAAATCACAGTACTATCAAAACTTCTTCAAATCGAATCCGTCTTCAAATCGATTTTTTTAGCGCTTTCACAATATTTTACCTCTTTGTTAGTTGATAGTCCGGTAAACTAAAATAAATAACCAATATAATGTAACTTCTTACCGCATATAACATCCAATGCGAGCTTTGTCACAAATGGTTGCACGTTAATAACGGTTCCTTGTTTATTTTTGAGCAACTTTATAAAAGTATTTCCGTGCTTGTTGAACACATTGACGTACTGCTCCAATATCTTGAAGTGAAATGTGGGTGTGATAATTTTTCGCTGACGCTTCCACTTTTCACCTAAAATTATTTTAAAGTTTCTATACCGTTATTAGATGTAAATGACACATTTTCTTCCAAACTATTCACCAAATATGCATATACTGTTTTTTTTAATAAATAAAGGGAATCAATAATATATTATGACTATATTTAATATTTAAAAAAATATGTATTTGTAATATTTAAAAAAATATGTATTTGTAAAATTGTGCAATATTACATATCATTTTTTTAAACATATACCTATATTAGAATGTAGTGTTTATTCATATATTTGTATATATTATTACTTATTTTCCACTTAAATTTATTGTATATTATGTAAAGTTTACTTTATTTTTAGCCCTTAATTGCATACATATATATTTATTTTTTCTACTTTAAATTTTACTTTAATTTGTGTAAACAACACATTTGTTAGATTTAGAAATATTTAAAATTGATCACCTTCGTCAGTTCGCGAGTTACAAAAATACAGTTGGTATAACACAGCACAGCCAGAGACAGACCTTCTAGGTCTAGTTGGTTGTGCGATTTCGCCTCATTCGGATATGCTAGCATATTTATATGCATAGAGCTATGTTTTTTGCTATAAATGTTTGTTCTTAATTATTCCTCATGTACAACAGTATGCATGTCCTTGTATTTTTTTGTTCTTGTACGTTATAAATAAATAAATAAATAAATACATAAATAAATATATAGAGAGCAGTGCGAATAATTGCAAAGGTGAAAATGGAAGAGTCGTGTCGACCCATTTTTAAAAGGCTAAGAATCCTCACCTTAACCTTACTCTATCTCTTTAAGTTACTGACTGAGTTTTTTTAAGAATAAAGAAACACATTATAAAAAGTTTTCAGATACACATACTAAAAATACAAGAAATAAATTAAACATTTTTATACCATGTATTAAACTAAACACAGCAAGGCAAGACGCAAAATACTCTGGGCCATATTACTTTAACAGGCTACCGGAAAGTTTAAAAACAATTCAAGTGGAAAGCTTATTCAAAAAGTTACTTAAAGAATTCTTATTAGATAAAGCTTTTTACTCGATCGATGAGTTTGTTAATTTTAAATAATTTTTCAAATTTTTAAGCCATTTTTTTGTCAATTTTAAGTAGCATTTTTTAATTATTCTCACTTTTTCTGATTTTAATTTCTTGATTATTTTTATCGATTATTTTAATTTGTTGTTTTAGTAAATAAATCTTAAAAATGATTTTGATGCCCTAAAAGCAATAATGAAGTAACTGTATGTACGTGGTGATAAATTTAAATATTGTAAAAACGGACTAATAGACTGTAATTTAAATGTACCTAAATATTAAGTTTCTGCAATCTGTTAAGATTTTTTTGGAAATAAATTGAAAATTGGAAAAATTGAAATATACAAATCTCTCGATGTCAATAAGCCGTCAATGTTGATGTCAATGCAGTTGTCATTACAGATGTCAATACAGATGTCAATGCAGATGTCAGTCGATACAGATGTCAGTCAATACAGATGTCAATGCTGTTGATGTCAATACAGACCTGTTGATGTCAGTAAACCGTCTCCGATCCACGGACTTAAAAACTTGTAATCTGCTGTCTTGTCTAGCTGCGTATTGTCCTTAAGAATGACCTGGAATAAATAAATGATAATTATTATTTCTATATCTATCAAATTGATTTTTCCGTTCGATATTATAAGATCTTCATTTCTATTCAGTATAAGGAACTGGTATTTATAGAAGCTTACCTCAACACATTCTGGCGTACTTAATGCAACGAAGACCTCTGGACCCAATTGTATCTTAAACGTGGAGTGGTCCATATCCTTCCACAAAATCAAAATATCTTGTAACATACCTGTAAAATAGGATTAATCAACGATATTATTAATTCATGTAGAATGTAAAACAACATGGCATATATTAACATTAATGTACAAATATGTTTACCAAAATATGATCTTTGCGCACCAATAGACATAATTTTAGATCATTGGAACGAATCGAAATCGAGTAGGTATACAATTACAGAATTAAACTGAGTATTTGCTCATATTTGTTTAAGTGTATTTGTTAAAACAATTGTTTAAGACTGTTTTTTACCTAAATAAAAAAAAATATTTGGGTAAAACAATAACATGAAAAACAAGTAAATATATTAAAAAGAATAAAAAACACGACTGCCGTTACAGAAAGCACTGTATAACAGACAGTAGCTTCTCTTAGAACAAAATTGAAATCGAATCGAATACGTCACGAGTCGTAAGGGCTCGGATATGGACGCCAGATGTCCGCTACTCGCCCCACGCGGATATGCAAATATTCGAAAAACGTCGCCAGTCTTTACCTGCTCGTAACGCTAACCAAAGGCGTTCGTCGAGACGTACCCCTCTGCCCAAATTCCTCGCACCCTCTTCCCGCATTGCCCTGTAGCTCGAGAGTAAACCTACTGTTTGGTATACTGTGCATACAGTGAACTATTGTATTTATAATTACTTTTATTACGGTTTTTTATGAAATATTTGTGGTTTGGTATTACCATTGGTATAGGATTACCATTGGAATATGATTACCATTGGTATAGATTACCATTGGTATTTGATTTATAGTTATTGGAGAGGTTAAAAGCTAGGCCCAAAATGCCCATTCTGTTTTAGCGCGTAAGATATACCTACATTCCATTGCTCAGAATCGAAATCTATCTCCGCCCATGAAACTCCACTATGTCGCCCTGCACCACAGACAATAGTAGATTGTATCACAAGGGAGCAAAATAATATTTTCACGGCGAGGGCGCTTTTTTGAATCCAGAGCGAAGTGAGGGATTCTAGAGTAGAATCCCGAGCGTAGCGAGGGATTCTTTAGTAGAATCTTGAACGTACCGAGGGATTCAAAAAAGCGCCCGACCCAAAAATATTTTGCGCCCGAGTGATACACTCTACTTTTCATCACCCCTCTATGAGAAAATAAAAGGCGCCTCATATTTTGCAGGTAATAGATAATTAATCAATCACTTTTATTGCCTCAGTTCTAATGCGTTCAGGAGTTAAATCTATACTTTCACTGTCACTTGAAGAACTCATTTTTCAAAACAAAACGATGAATTTCTTACAATCCATGAAAATTGTCGAAAACGCGGGCGACAAAAACAATTGACGTTCGCGCGTTTTTAATTTCATTTGTTTTTTTTTATTCAGCCGGCGGCGCGACTAGGGGCCATCGTACCAGCCAGTCTTTATTCAAACAATATTTGCGTTCGATTTCTTCGGCGCTGAAGACTAAGATGTTCCAAATTCAAAAAGTGCGCCGCAAAGATAAATTGCGGCGCACTTATTCAAAAAGTGAGCCGCAAAGATAATTGCGGCGCACTTATAAAGTTTCTTATAGAAAACACCACTTTTGGGCGCACTTAAAGGCGAACCAAGTCGTCCCTTTCGAATAGATGGGATGAAAAAGCCATTTTTTAATCACGCTTCTCAAACACGAATGTCAACAATATAAAATATTTTAACAAATATTTAACATCAAATTTGCATATTTTCTGGTGCTGATTTGAGCACTTAACGGGTGCCGGTTAATTAAAACTCACCGATATATGTATAATATGTGTTTGCTTTAGTTCCTCTTCAGGTTTTTATGCACGTGCAAATTTCTCGGACCCTCGCCCACATCACACGTATTGCATTTATTGAACACCAATGCACTAAAATAAAAAAGGGATAGAAATCCTTGAAAGGATTTCTATTTATATTTGTTTTCAGTACATTGGTGTTCGTTCAATACATGCAATATCTGAGCATGTGAAAGAGGGACCGAGAAATCTGTCGCGGCCAGTACTTCGGATTGGAATAATGTTGCATGTTTTCCTATAGTAATTGTCATTTTGGCCCTTGGTCCATTAACCGGTCGGAAGTCAGGTCGATTTTGTAGATAAATACTAACAATATCGTTTTTTCTATGAAGTCCCTCTTTTTACCTAATAATTAATCTTGTTGGTCATGAATATTATATATTGTTATAATATATATGGGGGCCGGCCGAAAGGGTTAATCAACGACGCAAAATGCCTATAGATATTGTTGGCGCCCGACCGGTTAATTGCAGGCCTAATTCGAGGCTGCTCCTTAGTACATTTTGACCCGTTTGTGTACCAATGACCGCGTTTGGGTGTACGATACGGTAAGTTTGAACGATAAATATCGTTAAAACTTCCTGAGGTGACGGATTCGCTCTTTGTAGTTGACAGCTCTAAATGTACGATACGGTTGGGAGCTAATGGGCCCTGTTGCAGTTTGGCCACTAAGACCCAGTTGTATAGGGTCGGTCAAACTCACGGGTCGGTCAAACACACATCCGGCGGCCTCCACGCAGAAGTGCGAGCCAGGGTAGTACGCTGGCCTGCGAGCCAATCTCCCCTAGGAGTCAACCTTCGGGCGCTTCTGGACGGTTTGCGCACCGTGCGGTGTCAGCCATCGATTGTGCATTCCAACTAACAGCCGGGGGAGTCTATTAACAGTAATGTTTCCTATCGAGCGGGCGTAGTTGTTAATCTACGGCGACTAATCTTGAAACGACCAATCGGCCACCCGATCCCGGGTGAAGAGCCGGGCAAAGGATGCCGAGGTCCGCGATGGATTCGGTAGACACCGTATCACCGCTACGCAAGGGAGAGGAACGCGCAAAGGAACTCGATCCTGTAAACAGTCAGGAGGCAGGAGGTATCCTGAAGGTAATTTCAGACGGAGATATCCGGGGGCGAGGCTGCCCGCTGGACACCTTTCCCGGCGCCTAGCCGTAAGGTGTTGGCCTCTGACGGGCAGGTGGCGTAACTAGACAGTGCAATGGACTGTGTTTCGTCCCAAGTCTTCTGCGCTCACCTCACGGGAGACAGAACGATCCTATTTCGTTAAAACTTCCTGAGGTAACAGGTTCACCCGTTGCAGTTGACAGCTCTAGTTGTAAGATACGGTTATGGTCGTGATGACCGTCCTCTGGTAGTGATGACCGTGCTGAAGGGGTGTTGAAAAATATATTCAAGCAGCATGGTATCGTGCTGACTCGATTGCATCCGTGCAGACTTCATTATTTTACTCAGATTGTTGAAAAAAGATTAAACAGGAAAAACCCGATATTTGCCTCCTCAACCTCGCCACAGATTGGTAGATATTTACCTAAAGGGTCTGTTCTCAGTTGATGTGCATTTCCGATGAGTGGCAATCTCGGCCTTCCCTTGATAAGGGCGACTTTATCCCAATACTTTTTATTATTGAAGAAATAGTACATTAAGAGCGATACCGCGGAAATTGCAATCAGCGATATTGCAAACATTTTAATGACTAGAGTCGTCCCGTCTAAAAATGAATTATTTCAAACTGAATGTGGAAAACGTTGAAACTTGCTTTATTTATACTTGGTAGAACCATATCGAGAACTGATTAAATGTTAGCAACTCATTTTCGATTATATCAGCTGATATGAATTTATTAGTGATAAGAGAAAAATTTCAACATAACACAAAAATACGTACATACTTATCAGTGAATGAATACCTATGCCACGATGCTGTCCAAATAAAAAAGACATTTTTTTATTTTTTTTTATTTGTTGTGTGGGGCTTTTCTAAGGTCTTTATGAGCCTTGTAACACTGCGACCATTGCTAATCTATTGTGTTCGCCACCTACTATAGTTATGCGCTAAGCCTTGTGTCATTTAAGAAACGCAACAGGCTTTTGGCGACAGATTGTTTTACCTCCTCAGGTTTGAGGTAATGACCACCCAAGTGGATGTATCTTTTACGCATCAGTAGGCCACACTCGCACATGAAGTACAGAGGAGTTTCTTCTGCCCCTTGGCAGAACCTGCACATTTTTGTGTCTCGGAGCTTAAGGTTGTACATGTGTTTGTTAAGGCCACAATGCCCATAAAAAGACATAAGTATATATATTAAAAAGATTTAAAAACACGACTGCTGCTACAGAAAGTAAAGTATTGTATTTATAATTATTTTTATTACGGTTTTTTATGAAAAAACATGTGGTTTCCATATTTATCTATATAGATAGATATATATTTCCGAAATATACTTCAGACCTTTTAATTTGAGACTTTTAATTTGAGACAGTTTAGGTACCCTATTATACTCGGGATAACAACACGATTCTAACAATACAACACACTTTTAAATCGGTTTCAGCGTTTAGAAGTTATGGTGGAATAAAGAAACGGAAAACAAACTTAGATGAATCCTGAACACATAACACTCGTTTTTGGGCAGTCGTGTAAAATGAGCGTCGTTATGTAATAAAAGAGATGTCTGTATTATTATTTATTGTTCTACCGAAATTATTGTGCCAAGTATGAGCCTTTAATCACATAATACACAATTTTACCAAAAAAAAAAACCGACTCCATTTTTTTTAATAAGTGCAGCAGCCATGTCATGGTGAAACTTAGATCGGGCTATCATAACTAAATGCGTCTACAAAACTTCGTGTTTGTGCTGTTGACCGTTGAGGAGTTCCCTCGTTGGAAGCCAACCCTGGGTGCCGCAGTCCTGTTTTGGTGAAACTTAGAACTGGCTGTCGTAATTGAATGTGTATACAAATTTTCGTGCCTGTGCTGTTGGCCGTTGAGGAGTCTTCTCGTCAGGGGAAGACCCTGGGTGTAGAATCAGCTCATGCTTGCCATTGAAAATGCATTGTCATCAGATATGAACCAATGTAAATTTTCAACTTTACATGATACTATTTAAGGAGTTTTCTTAATTCCTCATGGATCCCGTCATCAGAACAGGATTGTTCTGTTGATAAAATGGGACCAATCTGGAAGTATATCCTTCCAAATAAAAAAATAATTTTCCAAATCGGTTCATAAATGACGGAGTTCTGAGGTGATAACCTGCTCCTTTTTTTTGAAGTCAGCTAAAAATCCAGGGTACATCGCACTAAATCATTAGCTAATAGAACGAGACTGTTGCCAGAAATCGTGGAATAGCGGTACTAATTTGCAAAATCGCCAAATAAACCCTTTTGACGTGAAACTCCTTTTCAGTTCGGGAAGTAGGTGGTCACTTGTTAAAACCGAATGACATGTCGCATCGGTGATGACTGAAGCTCTGTAACTATGTACCATGCACGATTCATTTATATATAGTTAAGTAGAGCAAAGTAGCCATTACTCAGAGCCTCTGACTCATGTAGCTAGATGGCGCCAGTGCCGCGTGATCAACTTCGCAGTTTAAGCTAAAAATTGAAGCTTACGAGGCTTTCGTTTGCTTGTTACTCGTTATTATGTACGTGTACAGATTAAGAAGAAAGTGGTTGTGTTAGTTGGGATTCGTGTCTCTCTAAACACGTCTAATATAAATATAATTAATAATTAAAGCCTATCAAGAATTAGGGTGAAGTAATATAAATTTTATTGAAAAATTCAGAATACTTCGGATATGGCGCCTCCTAGAGGTTATGCGCCAAGAATAAGGGAAACCACTAAAATTAGATTTGTTTAATAAATAGGCTTTATTTGTGTATGATATTTGGTTTCATTCTTTACTTATATATCCCTCCACCATGCATCTCATTGAGCTGCACATCATGGAAGACGTATCACGGAAATCACTGCGGTTGCGTATTTAAAACCACCTACCCATTTTCCCAACACTTTGATAACTATTTAATTGTGCATTTAAAATATGTGTGAAATAATAATAAATAAATAAATAAAATTATACAAGTAAATATATTAAAAAGAATAAATAGACGACTGCCATTACAGTAAGTAAATATTGTATTTATAATAATTTTTATTTCGTTTTTTTTAATATTTGTGGTTTATGTGTTTGTCTATATATACGAGTATATTTCCGGAATGTACTCAATCATACCTTTCATTTAACACTAAACACGATATATTGTTTAAGCTATTGCATAGCTTTTATCGCGGGCCTAGCAGCGCGGCGACCGAATGAAGAAATTTTTAAACGAAAATTAATAATTTTAAACTGATAATTACGTCTAAACGAGTACTGCTTACGATTCTAAAAAAATATATGTTAAACAAGAACATTTTCCTAATATTCTTAGCTTTGAATATTTTACAGTTTGTTTATAGTACATAGTGTAATTAATTTGTGAAATTAGGTCTAACCGAACACAAAAACGACTACTACGCAAATACTATCTGGCGTATTGTTATGAAACCTGCACCATTTTAAAGATAATTTAATTATCTATCTTTTTATCTACGATTTTTTTCGAATAATCCGGTTTTTTTGCTTTATCGAATAAATAATTCGTGCGCGGCGCTCTATCGGAAGACTTTTAAATTATTCCGAATCATTTGCTACCGCAGCCGCAAATGATTCGGAATAATTTCAACGTTTTCCGATAGAGCGCAGTTATCTGATATCAGAAAAAAAATACGTGTGGCACTCGGGGACTGCCGCGGTAAAGCTATTGCATAGCAGCTTATGCAATTATAATTATTTATTTATTTTATTTATTTTATTTTTTCTGATATCAATAACTGCGCTCTATCAGAAAACGTTGAAATTATTCTAAATCATTTGTGGCTGCGGTAGCAAATGATTCGGAATAATTTAAACGTCTTCCGATAGAGCGCCGAGCACGAATTTTTTATTCGATAAAGCAAAAAAACGGAGTATTCGAAAAAATCGTAGATAAAAAGATAGATAATTAAATTATCTTTAAAATAGTGCAGGTTTCATAATAATACGCCGGATAGTATTTGCGTAGTAATCGTTTTTGTGTTCGGTTAGACCTAATTTCACAAATTAATTACACTATGTAATATAAACAAAATCTAAACTATTTAAAGCTAAGAATATTAGGAAAATGTTCTTGTTTAACATATATTTTTTTCGAATCGTAATCAGTACTCGTTTAGACGTAATTACCAGTTTAAAATCATTAATTTTCGTTAAGAAATTTCTTCATTCGGTCGCCGCGCTGGCCTAGGCCCGCGATAAAAGCTATGCAATAGCTTAAAAATTAAATAAATAAAATAAGTGCAATGCTATGCAATAGCTTTACCGGTGTGACTTTACCGCGGCGGTCCCCGAGTGCCACACATATTTTTTTTTTTGGCCTTTGAACATTTAGACAAACTTACTGAATATTTGTACGCTAAGACACTTATTGACAGACAGTTATTGTACGCTAAGACACTCGGGATGCGCACACTCGCGATTCTAACAATACCACACACTTCTAAATCTGTTCAAGCGTTTAAAAGTTATGGTGAAATAAAGAAACGGGAAACATACATAGATTACAGTCTTTTTTTGTTGGGCAGTCGTGTCAAAACTATAGACCCACGCCACATGATTAGACTCGCCGTACATTTCAGTACAAATTGACACTTTTCAACATCATATCACTTTCGAACAGTACTTACTATTAGGTGTCTGTGTTGTTTATTTTAACAAAATGACGAAAAATGTCGAAATATTCAATATCAGTAAAAAAAGAATATTTTTATATATTTATTCAAATTATTCCGGTGGTGAGAAACAAAAATCTTCGTAATCGCAGGAAGTTGCTTGAGGCCACATTAATTCTTTAAAACTTTCCCAAGAGCACACTCCTTTCGGGCATTTGGGAATGCCCGTCCAGGCTCGTTCGTTCCTCAGTAGCGTCACTCTATGAGAAACAGCGCGATGCGGCTTCTGAGACTTGCACCTGTACAGGACCGCCGCGACGCTTGAAGAGAACGGGGTGATCTTACTAGGTCTAAATTGTCTATTGGCTTGTTTCTCGAAATTCAGTGGGGTTAGAGGCGGGTCGTCTCGCAGCAGGCCGAGAGCCGTATGCATGAGCAGAATGACGGCATCGTGCGCGAAGTATACCGTCACTTTTCCGACCTTATTCGACTTGGAATGGTGAACCGCCGAGTTGAAATTGAAAAAGAGGTCCTTCACCAATCCGCAGCCGACCCTCTCTTTAGCCTCGGAGCCGTAGCCGGAAATGGAGTACATCAACAAATCGAGGAAATACTCGCCGACTTTTAGACTGCGTTCATCCAAAGCCGCACACCATGGTGCGTATGGAATAGACTCTTGAAACCACGCCGACTCATAACCGCACGCATTGAAAATACTTAACAGTACCTCGGGTGGTAGGGTATGATCAAAGCCCAAGCGTGAAGAAAGTTGCTTCAGTGCCTGCAAAAAATAAAAAAACGGTTGTGTCAACCCTAGACTTTCCTGGCAAGTAGGCAAGGACTGGTTTCACCTAAATACCCCTCAAATGAATGGCGATTAGCTCGGGTTGCCTACGGCAAAATGTATATAAATTTATATTCACATTTACATTTACATTTACATAGAGCGGGGTTTACTATAGAGCTATAGCATTAATATAGAGCGGATTACTATAGAGCGGCGCACATTTACATTTATATTTACATTTATGTAAATTTATATACATTTTGTATACATTTTGCCGTAGGCAACCAGAATCGGTAGCCTCACATTCGAGGGGCTCAATTCATAAATAAAATCGATGAGGGCTCTCTCTTGACTTGTTTGGATTCTGTTACAAAACCGCCTCAAGCGACGCGGTTTATATATCGGGACGCAAAGCTGTATTGTTAACATTTAAAATATTTTCCGTTATCGTCTTGTCGTATATACTTCAACCTGCCGCTGCAATATATGAATAATATACAGGTTTCTTAAAGCAGGACAGTACGAGGAACTCCGATACCATTGCAGATAGGAAAAATACTAAATAGACAGACTCATGAGACGAATTTTAGAGAAATGAAAAATGGCATTATATATATTTTTTAAAAGTCCATATTTTTTTGTGAAATAAGGTTTACCTAAAAATAATGATGTCAATCGGTCTCATTGCATATTATAAATAAATCATTATAAAGCAACATTTGTCCGAAATTGTTAGAATTTGCTAAAAATAATCTTTACTTATCCCATTCAAATGTCTCATAAAAAGTGACATGCTGGTGAGTTTTAAAAACAGGTGAGAGAGTTTATAAAACAGGCCTTAAACAATTGAGTTTTGAAAACAGGATAGTTTGTAGAAACAGGATGACTTTTTAAAACAGGATAGTACGGGGAACTCGAAAACCATTGCAAAAAGGAAAAAAATTGTAAAAAAAGTCACGAAACGGATTGTTGGGAATGAATAATTACAATAATTCCTTTTTTTGCAGGACCTTATTTTTTAGGGAAAAAACACTTTCTCAAAAAACAAACTGCGGTTTTCAGTAAATTTTATATTATAAACTAATCATTAAAATAACATTTGCCCAAAAGTTAGAAGTTGCTCAAAATGATTTACATATTTACTCCATTAAAAAATCTCTACGAAAGTGACGTATCTACTGACCGCGATGTAAAGGTAGATAATTTTAAATATGCCATGAACTTTTAAGGTATGTAGTTAGAATTCAAACATATTATTATAGAAAACATCCAGGGATATTTGAACGAATTACCGCTAAAGAAAATTTCACATACTTAGACTTTTGTATAAAATAAATACAGTCGATTTTGAGTAACTTCTAACAAATTTAGAAAATATTACGTTTAAATGATTCGTTTCTATTGTATAATTGGATCGATTGGTATATATTTGGTTTTTTCACAAAAGGGGATATCCCCAAAAAATATTGATCTGCCTAAAAATAAACAATGCTATTTATCATTTCTCTAAAATCAGTCCAAAGACCCTTTTCAGTATTTTCCTCTATCAGAAATGTTTTCGGTTTTCCCCATGCTCACTTTTCCATGCTTGATTTCCCCATGCTCTTTAAAAACCATGTTAATAAATGTATTTCTCAATTGATATAATGATATCATAGCTAAGCTTTTGTGTATGATGTGTGCCTTATATTGGTTCCACCTTGTTAAACAAGAGATTTTTATAAAGTTTATAATTATTAGCACTTATAAATGTAGATACATACCATTTGAAATTCCTTAGTCTGCGTATATTGAGATATATATTCCAGAAAAGTTTTTTCTACATCAGCTGGTATTAAATTGGGACATGCCCCATCGAATGGCTGAAAGAAAATATTTACAGCGTTAGTCACAATATGTTGACATCGATAGTCACAGCCTTGTCACAACGATAGAGCCACAAGAGATACAGAGTAGGCGTTACCAAAACAAACATTTGTTTTAGTCAAGATTCAAAATAACTATCGTTTGCTATGATTTCTCTTTCACCTATTCGGTGACATTTTATTGAGTTGTTAATTTTTTAAAATAATTCTTTTATAATTCCCCTATTGTTTATTATCATTACCTACTTTGAAATTATTCTAACAGCAAATCTCAGCAAACACTTTGATCAAATTCTTAAATGGTCCACAACATGGTTGATCAAGCTAAATGCTGACAAATGTACGGTCCTTCACATCGACAAAAGCAACCCCAAACACCAGTACTATCTAGGGCCAGTGCCGTTAAAAAGTGTCATGAAATAAAAAGACCTGGGCATAACGATAGTGAGCGATCTGAAGAGGGGTGCGCATATTACACAGATTGTGAAGAAAGCCAACTCAATTATATACCTCATCCGCAAGTCATTTAACTATATCACACCAGCCTTATTTGTGTCTTTATATAAAACCTACATCAGACTAATGCTAGAGTTTAGATTCCAGATATGGAATCCGTACTTTGTGAAAGATAAGGACCTTATAGAGAAATTCCAGCGCCGAGCGACCAAGATGCCAAAGGGTTTTAAAAATCTGGAATATGCATAACGACTCGGCAGATTGCAACTGCCCACATTGAAGGATTGTCGGATCAGGGGTGACCTCATTTAGACATATAAGATCCTTAACGGATGCTACAATTGCCCTAAATTGTCTTCTATCTTCAAGCGAAACCACAAGCATTATCTGTAAGGACACAACTTTAAACTGGTGAAAACTTGATTCTACATGAATCCGAGGAAATATTTTCTAACCAACCGGATTGGGGACCAGTGGAAGAGTTTACCTGCTGAAGTGGTTTAAGCGTGTAGTGTTAATATATTGAAAATAGATTAGACTTATCTTATATTAATATAAATCTTAAAAATAAATTGAAATTGTACCCAGTTTCTAATTCAGACATATGAGTAATTATGCTGCCTGTTTGTAAAAGTAATCATAACACATGGGACATAATGGCCCAACTGCACTGGTCCCATTAAAATGTCCCAGAAGCGGAAATATTACAGCAAGATATAGATGCACTTTCAAGATGGGGCTCTGTTAATGACATGGAATTCAACACTAACAAGTGCTCTGTTTTAACCATCACTAAGAAGAAAACACCTTGCTTTTTCCCATACACAATAAACGGGTCAATTTTAAAAAGGTCATTTGAACTTCCGCATTTGAACTTCCGTTCACACATTACAAATATTTGAAATCGTGATAGCAAAATGGTCGGTTTTGTTATTCATGTAATGTTTCTACTATATAATTGTTTAGTCCGTAGCATACTTGAATATAACTCGGTCATCTGGTGTACAAGTGAAAACAAATACATTCAGATGGTAGAGCGTATTCAAAGAAAATTTTTAATATATATTTATTACAGAAAATACAATATTTATCCATACTTATTTCCGTCCGATTTTGTGCTAGGAATGGTAGGATACAACAGTCTTGAAACGCGTCGATATATTTCACTAATTATATTTGCATATAAATTAATTCAAGGAACTATTTATTTGCCAGAGATACTATGTAAGTTTGAATTGTACGTACCGGTAAATTACACAGCGAGGAGATTGCATCTATTGTTTAATGTGCCGTACCGCCGTACAAATATTTTTGTAGACAGGAGAGTGAACAGTGAGAAGGGTTATAGCTCTACTTAATTCCTTACCCACAGAAATAGATATTTTTTGTATATCCCTTTGGCAGCTAAAAAGGCAACTCCCTGCTATCTCATGTTTATCATAATCTGTCTTTTAATTAGTTTTATATTTTTATGTTTTTTTCTTGTTCAATGTTAGCATTAATTTAGTTATGTAGTCATTTATTTTTAGTCTTACACTCTAGCTTTGATATTCAAGGGCGAATTGGATTCATCTGTAATGCCCTTGAATACTATTTGAAACTAATAAATAACTAAATTAGCTCCCGAAGCTACTGCTTGTATACTGTGCCTATACTTACTAGTAAAAGAATATCGTCCGTCGCGGGTACTACATGTACGTCCACGTTGCTGCGAGTCCCGCCAAAAATTCCCTCCACGAAGGCATCGGCCGTCTTGGCAGTGCGCTGAGTACTGGAATGCTGGAAGTAGTAGTTATCAGGCGTATAGCGCCTGCGCAGCAGAGATGGAAATTTATTCCGGAGACGGTGAGCGATTCTTATTGTCTCGTTGTAGCCCGCTATCGCCAAGTTGAACGGCAAGATCTCAGAATCGTATCTCCAATGCCTCAGTTTGATTAAATCTTCTATTGGGAGACTCCCTCTGAAATGCCTGTGGTTCTCTATTATGGCATCTCTTACGTCTTCTAAATTTTGTAATTGCGGAAGGTCCACTTCGGTCGGATACCTTACTCCGTGTCTCATTAGTAGCCACATGCTGATTGGTTTACAAGCTGAAACATAAGACAAGTTTTTACAATACGAAAAACACTTAAAGACCACAGGGAAAAAGTAGGATTGTCATTTTTTGGATGAATTGAGTTATTGATAACACTTGAAAGCCCGACGCGTGTAGCATCGAGTCATCTATATGGACAGGAAAGAAACGGGTTCCGCCATAAAGATGTAGAGGTGTGAAATTGAAATGAGTTTCTTATTTTAAAACCTTTTTTTTGTGATATTCCCCTTTATTCCTGTAAAAAATAACTTTGGTGAGGTTTATTTACCTATAACGAATCCTTACCTTAAAAATAAACATATTACCCATTGCTTGGATTTTTATTAAAAAGCTAAATGGCACTGATTTAAAATTATGACTCTTCCAATCTATAAATGTTATATTTCCCTGCGGTTTTCAAGTTTGGTTTTAAAATAAAACCTTTTGTGATAAAAAGTATTAACACTAATTAACTAGAAAAATCTACCCTAAATATTGACGAAGAGTAACTGTAAAGTATTTACCATTATAAGCTTTATTTTAATGTCAATAGTCTTATTTCATGGAGTCTATTTTAGTTTATTGCAATAAACTAAAATAGACTCCATGAAATAAGACTATTGACATTAAAATAAAGCTTATAATGGTAAATACTGTGTTTGTTCATGTTGTCGATTTTTATTGTAAAATTTTAATTTCAATCAGGCCTTAAGAGTGAAATCGCCCAGAGTTTTAATCAACCGGCATCCTTCAAGAGGATGAATTAGTACGAACAACTATACAACTGAGAATAAAAAAAAAAAAATTTGACGCATCCAAATCGCCCGCTATTTTGGGTATTTCTAGCTTAGTCATTGCTGTTTTTTAGACATAAGATTCAGTCATTTAAAAGCTGTCATTCCGTGTGCATTAATTTTAAGAGATGGATGTCGATAAACAACATTTACGACATTGCATTCTATTCTGATTTCAAATGAAAAAGATGCTGCTCAAGCTATGGAATTGATTAATTCGACTTTGGGTGAACATTCAATGCTATTAGATTCAATGCTACTAGTTTTGCAAGTTTGTGAGGGCAATTTTAGTCTTGAGGACGTTCCACTTCAAGGTGTAGTAAAACAATTTGAAGACGAAGAACTTAAAGTTTTACTGGGTGAAAATCCATGTCAAACTCAAAAAAAGCTTGCAGAACAGCTATGGGTTACTCACCAAGTAATGCTACTTCGATTGCATGCGATGGACAGAAGGAAGGAAAATGGGTTTCTTAAAAACTGACCGAAGGAAACAAAAACCAAAGAGTTGAAATCTGCATGAATTTGCTTTCTCGGTACAAAAGATTTTTTGTACAAAATCGTTACGGGTAATGAAAAGTGGATTTTGTACAATAATCCTAAAGGCAGAATAGCATAGCTTAATCTAGACCAACCATCAACATCAGTTACAATAATGAATATTCATGCGAACAAATTGAACAAATTAACTGATGCTTTGGAAAAAAAGACCATTTACAGGCCAAGGAAGATTTATTTATTAAATTTTATTTATTATGAGATCAAAAAATTACATCGTAGGTATTTAAATTAAACATATTTTGTGCCTCTCCTAACTAGGCAGAGCCTGTTCTAAGGAGAACACTAATAATAAGATGGAAGGTAATATTGCTGCATGAAAACGCTCGTCCACATACAGCAAAATCCACCCAGCAACTTATCTTCTCTATAACTAGATAGTTTTACAGCAAGCTGCGTATTCCCCACACTTAGCTCCCTCTGATTACCGCTTATTCAAATCGATGTCATTATATTTGAAAGACCACAATTCACGAAAATTGAAGGTGTGCAAAATGGCTCGATGAGTATTTTGCTTTGAAACCACCAAGTTTCTATCGCGAAAGCATTCATCGTCTACCTGATAAATGGCAACAGACTATAGATAGTAATGGTTAATAGTTCGATAATTAACCTTTGTAACAAGTATATTTTCAATAAAGTTGAATTTGACCTAAAAAAGCCGAGTTTTCCTTTTGCAACACAAAATGCCTCCAATTGAGACGACTTAGAGCATTAAATCATTAATCAAACGAATTAAATCAATTGGAGGCATTTTGTGTTACAAAAGGAAAAGCTCGATTTTCGAGATATATGGATGAAGAGTGATCGTTCGTCGACGGTAAAGTGACCCATAAACTTACATGCACAGTCGAAAGTATTATATATATATATATATATATATATATATATATATATATATATATATATATATATATATATATATATATATATATATATATATATATATATATATATATATATATATATATATATATATATATATATATATATATATATATATATATATATATATATATATATATCTATATATATATATATATATATATATATATATATATATATATATATATATATATATATATATATATATATATATATATATATATATATATATATATATATACATAATATATATATATATATATATATATATATATATATATATATATATATATATATATATATATATATATATATATATATATATATATATATATATATATATATATATATATATATATATATATATATATATATTTCTCATGAGAAATGTCATCGAGATGAATACGACTAGTGTCGAAATATTCTCAGTCAAAGAAATTTCTTCAAAAATCAGTTACTAACATCCATTTCTGTTACAGAAACCATCCTCCATACTATTACATCCAAGGGCACACATTAATTCGGCTGCAATAACTACGAATCTCACTAAGTTATCAATTGCGGAAACAGGTGCTGCTGCCCAAAGTATATAAAGAGGACATTAACTTTCGTTAAAATGTTTCTGGTCCACCAGGACCCCAGATAAGTAACTTTTCATGAAACTAATTTTATATATTATTGAAAATAATTTTAAAAAATTTACACTCTAAAATATCAATATATATATACATATATATATATATATATATATATATATATATATATATATATATATATATATATATATATATATATATATATATATATATATATATATATATATATATATATATATATATATATATATATATATATATATATATATATATATATATATATATATATATATATATATATATATATATATATATATATATATATATATATATATATATATATATATATCTATATATATATATATATATATATATATATATATATATATATATATATATATATATATATATATATATATATATATTTCTCATGAGAAATGTCATCGAGATGAATACGACTAGTGTCGAAATATTCTCAGTCAAAGAAATTTCTTCAAAAATCAGTTACTAACATCCATTTCTGTTACAGAAACCATCCTCCATACTATTACATCCAAGGGCACACATTAATTCGGCTGCAATAACTACGAATCTCACTAAGTTATCAATTGCGGAAACAGGTGCTGCTGCCCAAAGTATATAAAGAGGACATTAACTTTCGTTAAAATGTTTCTGGTCCACCAGGACCCCAGATAAGTAACTTTTCATGAAACTAATTTTATATATTATTGAAAATAATTTTAAAAAATTACACTCTAAAATATCAATATATATATATATATATATATATATATATATATATATATATATATATATATATC
>OX155958.1:11982458-12014770 GCA_944548615.1 Micropterix aruncella
AACCATCCTCCATACTATTACATCCAAGGGCACACATTAATTCGGCTGCAATAACTACGAATCTCACTAAGTTATCAATTGCGGAAACAGGTGCTGCTGCCCAAAGTATATAAAGAGGACATTAACTTTCGTTAAAATGTTTCTGGTCCACCAGGACCCCAGATAAGTAACTTTTCATGAAACTAATTTTATATATTATTGAAATAATTTTTAAAAAAATTACACTCTAAAATATCAATATATATATATATATATATATATATATATATATATATATATATATATATATATCCTAAGACTTTCTATCAATATGTATATATATATATATATATATATATATATATATATTATATATATATATATACATATATATATATATATATATATATATATATATATATATATATATATATATATATATATATATATGTATATATATATATATATATATATATATATATATATATATATATATATATATATATATATATATATAATATATATATATATATATATATATATATATATATATATATATATATATATATATATATATATATATATATATATATATATATATATATATATATATATATATTTATATATATATAAAATATATATATATATATATATATATATAATTATATATATATATATATATATATATATATATATATATATATATATATATATATATATATATATATATATATATATATATATATATATATATATATATATATATATATATATATATATATATATATATATATATATATATATATATATATATATATATATATATATATATATATATATATATATATATATATATATATATATATATATTTACCCTCCAGAAATTAGCTTATATAATATACTTACTTTCTCCTTTGAATTGTATCCACTTTAGATCCCCTCTGTGTAAGTCATATTTGGATAAGTTGCTCATATTCATATAATCATATTTTGTTCGGAACTTAAATTTTAGCCCAAATGAGCAAAAACATTGTGAACATAATAAAATGGCGTATAATTTTACTTTTGTAATACTGGTTGTCATCATTTCCCTGAGAATACAAAAAAAAAAACAAAAAAACAAATACATAAAAACTGTAAGGCAGATAGCTGATGTAGTAGGTATCGGAAAGAGGGGAATAAGAACCGGACAGCAGATGACTGGAAGAGAGTGGTTTTCACTAATGAAAGACACTTTGAAGTTTATTAGTACTGTAGAAGTGTCGTACGACGTACCACAGTAGAAGTTCTCCGCCAGAGGAATATTGGGTAGTCCTCAAAACATACCCTAAATGTAATGTTCTGGGGTTGTTTCACATTCGGAAGGCCTGAAAATTTAAAACCGATAAACAGGGAAATTAAAGAAAAAAAAAATTACAAAAAAAAACAAAATTTTAAAAATAAACCGAAAATTAAAATGTAATAACAGTGAAAATTTTAAATCGATTTCGTATTGCTTCGCTCCAGATACAGTTTCCAAACAGAGACGGCATATTTCAACAAGACCTCGCACCATGTCATACTTTAAAAAAAAACTTTCAAGATCGTGAAATTACTGTGTCGTGTAATGATGGCCGGGAAATTCCTGACCTTCAGCCGACTGGAAATTTAAGGGTTATTGTAAGGAAATAGCTTCTAAAAAAATTTTTTTTTCACAAAAACTGATTTCATCGATAGATGAGCTGTGGTTTCATGGTCGTGATTGAAAAATGAGTTTTTTCCATGTCAAATAGAATTAAAGCTGTAATAGTGGATATAGGTGATCATATGAAGTACCAATATTTAATGACACTATAATAATATTAACATTAAGAAATACAGCTGATTCGATAATAAACCTTTTAAGTAGTTTTCCCATTTAATTTGCACACCAGACTGAGATTAACTACATCGCCATCCGTTTAATCTTTAGTTTTTAGTTCAAGTATGTATAATTAGTGAAATTATGTGTAATTTTAAAACCTGATTTTAAATAGTACATTTAATAAATGCCACAAAATAAATCTTTAAAACATTCATTTATTCTGAAATATTTTAGTAGAAAAAAGAAAAGGAAACCCTCTTACTTACACGATCAAATCAAATATCCTTCATATCGACACACTAACACATTGAGAAAATCACAAAACAAATTACTAAACCTAATTTTATAACCTTTTAATAGTATATCGTTCTCAGAAGCTGTGGAAATAACTGCCGTATAAACGGAACGATAAGAGGCATCTTGTATTTTTGCCGTTGGACAGCCTACTAAAGACTTTCTATCAATTCACTTCAGGACCATCAAACCATGATTTATAAGGACAACATTTTTTAACAGACTCCGTTAGCTAATTTAACTAATTAAGCTGTTCCGCATGAGGCAAAAATAAATAAAAAACGCAGTAAAGCGATTTAACATAAATTTAAACTGTTTAAAATTTAAATTATTTCAAGTCGTTTTTCGGTGTCACGCATTGTTAGAATTTTGTTTGTTATATGGTTATTGTATCGCTATATTTCGGTGTTTATTTTCTGCGGCTCCATTTTATTTCTCAATTTATGTGGTATACTATATTTAAAAATTCTACTCTAGGTATAAAGACTTGTGTTATTTTTGCGCGTTCACAATACTTTCCCTTTGCCGGAAAGTAAAAATATAATTAGGTACTCTTAATTACAAAATCGATGACTGCCTAGAATAAGCATCCAAATTAAGAGAACACACTGGTAGTCAATGGTTCAAAAAACAGTTGCGATTCAATTTTTGTCTAAGAGGTAGTCCAAACAAATCAAATATCGGTAAATATAAATGATATTTCCATAGTTTTTTTTATGAAGACGAAAGTTTTTGGGGTTTCAATCAACCACAATCTTACCTACTCAGGTATCTCACATTGTTATACTATGCCAAAGTCTATCATCTGCGATATTTGCGTTTAAACGAATTAAATTCCTCGCTGGAGAGAGAGAGCGGCACTAAATGTATATAAGGGACCATCCACATATTACGTAATAGTCGAGTAATTTATTTTAATTTATTTTATTTTATTAACATTATTTTTATGACATTATGGTCTATGAAACGCGATGACAGAAGCCTCAAATAGTAAATAGTTTTAGTTAAATCTCTGCCTATACCGAAATAAAATTACTTCTCCTTTCATTCAAGTTTTATTTCATAAAATGTAACGTTTAATATATTAATAAATAAATATTATCATAAATGTAATCATTTATACATAACATCAGACTAGTATGTCATGAATAGTTATTTTAAAAAGTTTAACAAAATTTTAAGTAATTGCATTTCGATGCGACTGGTTTAACTACATTAAGAAAGGCTTCCCACGAGCAGAGGCCTTCGTGGCATCCAGGTAGTCCCGATAGAGGCTTCTCGTTTCTTAAGAACAGCACTTTGTTGTACGACACCCTCTTCTTTTTCTTTATTTGCGCCTGGCATTGGTAAAGCACTACGGCCACATTCGCCGCGAACGGCTCCACCCTGCTAGTTCTCCATTTTCTGTCCTTCTGCTCCAAGTAGTTGAAGGCCGTCAGGGGCGGTTTGTCCCTGAGCAGGCCGAGCGCCGTGTGGAAGAGCATGATCATGGGCTCGTGGACGAAGAAAGCGGCGAATTGTTGTCTCCTGTTTTGGTATTTCAAATCGCCGACGGCCGTTCCGAGCCTCTCATATAGCTCTTTGACCAACCCGCATCCGGCTCTTTCGGTAGCTTCGGAGCCGTATCCTGCCAGTCTATAATAAAGCAGGTCGAAATAGTATTCTCCCACTTTTCTGCCTGGCTGCGTGAGCGCCTCGCACCATACTCCTTGAGGCATTATCTCTTGGTACCAGGCACTTTCGTATCCACACGCCAAGAACATCGCTATCAGGACATCCGGAGTCAAAGTTGTTTCGAAGCCGAGGTAATCGGATACATATTGAAGAGCCTGAAGAAAAGACATTTATTTTTAGAAGATATATCAATTATTAATACACATTGAGCAGGATTTAAAAGCAAAGAAGTAAACAGGTAGTCGGTATATAAATATTTACCACAATATTTGAAATGGAATTGTATTCAAATTACATATACTACCGCTAGACTGCACAACAAATCTATCAAGGTAATGTCAGGTCGTATGCAAAATTAAACAGGTAAATTGTTTTTTTTTTAAATTTTATTTTCACATGAAATATTAGGGGATAATTTAGTATGGGAGATAAGATTTTATGGAAATCTGTATTAAAGTAAAAAAAATAGATACTTTTTGCGCCTATTGTATATAAGGCTAAAATCTTTCTTTTTGAGGGTTCATTCCGTTCATCAAACTGAACAACTAAAACACACAAACACTGGGTAATTTTACTTACAGAGTTACCTCTGAAAGGTTTATGGTGTAGTCGCGAACACCTCATAAATGGTAACAGAAAAAATATCTAGTGCAAAGGAAACCAGACTACTTTGTCCCGTAGACCACTTGCTGTTTTTTTTGTTTCCACTAGATCTCCAGCCTGCCAAATCTTGAATTTTTCTAAACTTATTAACTTTAAATGTGTTTTTGATAGCTGGCACAATACTGATCGCTTACAAAGGGTTTTTGGTAAAATGGACAGTTAAAAAAAACATATACAATTTTTATTCGTAGCGCATAAGAGCCACAAATAAATGAGGAATCCACAAATAACTGCACATGTAGCATTATTTCGCTCGCTCATTCGTATGACGCGTCTGTTCTACTCGCTCGCACAGATACCCGTTGAAGCGCCATTTATACACATATCTCACTCGCACCTTTCCTCGTTAGTCACGTGCGTTGGCCTTCCCGATCGACTAGTGATGTAATTTGAGTTGTGTGTTGATTTGTTTCCATGATACTTGTGACACGTGCGTTTGTTCATTGCGATTAATAGAAGTTTAAAATACTATGCTGTACACACAATCTGTTTTAAGTGTAATACGACATTTACGGAACGCCTAAATGTTTATGACCTGCCTAAATAGAGTCCGCTGACGTGGATCGCCATTAACATCTTGGTCCCCCACATTTTTCTTGCTGATATGGACCTCCCGACTGTTGCAAATCGACCCCTGTGGGTCCAAATAGACCACTTTCGGAATCACTGATTTTGTGGTATTCATTTCTGTATCTGTGCGAATGGCCTAATCCTGTGCACGCCTAGAAGCCGAGTCGAGTTCTAGACCAATGCCAGAGCTTTAAACAGCTTAGTCATTTTAACAAGCTTTTATTTACCTCGCAATGTATGTTAGTTAGTATGTATGTTTGTTTAGGTCAAATCTTTCAAGCTGAATTAGAAGTTCAAAGCATATCCTATGACGTTGAAATTTTACACGTTAGTTAAGTTCCGATGAAAATGCATGTTTGTGGTGCGCATGACCTGATTTTATAACCAGAATCGGCTCCCGACGAGGCTACTCTTTCACAGTCAACAGCACAGACACACAATTTTGTATACGCATTCAATTATGATAGTCCGTTCTAAATGTCACCGTGACATGGCTGCTGCTCCCAGGTTTGGCTCCCGAAGAGAGGACTCCTCAATGGTCAACAGCACAGAAACGAAATTTTTATACACGCATTCAATTAAGATAGTCCTTTCTAAGTTTCACCGCGATAGGGCTGCTGCACCCTGGGTTGGCTTCCAACAAGGGGACTCCTCAACGGTCAACAGCACAGAAACCAAAATTTTGTATTATACCGCTACAGAGCTGCTTCACCCAGGGCTGGCTCCTGACGAGGGGACACCTCAACGGTCAACAGCACAGAAACGAATTTTTATATACGCGAGCCCAATTATGATATCCCGTACTTAGTTTAGCCGCGACAGGGCTGCTGCATTGGATTGGCTTCCTACGAGGGGACTCCTCAATGGTCAACAACACAGAAACGAAATTTTGTATACGCATTCAATTATGATTCATTCATGGACACTGCACCCATGGTTAACTTGGGACATAGCATTTTATTATTAAAATGCTCTGTCCTAAGCCAACCCAAGCTTTTATAAACTTGTTTTTACAAATATGTTTTTACTATTAACTTAACACTAATTTCGAGTTATTATTCTTTTTTTAGGAAGAAATATTCATTTAATTTAAAGATGGTTTCTCATCAAAAGTTGTTGTAAATGTTTAGACGATCTGACAGTTTTCGTGTTTAAATCTGGGACACAGTATGAAATATTGTTAAATCACTAACTAGAGCATTTTAAAGTTTCTAACTTAATCGATAATGTTTTAAGCAACGACATCAAATACTGCGTACATCACTTTAATATCATGATAAAAGTTCTACAAATAATAACACCTGCGAACAACTGTACTTGAAGGAGGAAATAAATCGCCTAACTCAGTAATTTGCCAAGAACCATCTTTATATAAACCCCAATAAGTGCCACGTTATCACTTTCTCTAGAAATAAAACAGACATAGTTTTAATTTTTAAATATACAGTTTGTTGAGCGCCTGAATTTAATTTCTTACATTAAGCCGTTTACATCTTACTATTTCCTCACAACACGCTAATTGATTGTAGGATATTTATCGACGTCGGTTCCTGTACAACCAGCTAAAAATGCTATAGATGCGAAAGATATATTGGCAAAAAAAAGGGAATATTTCCTCTCGATCTACATGCTCACCTAGACTATTCCGCCTTTCCCAAGAGTGGTATGGCCACAATGTATCTGTTTCGTGCAGCAGTTTAGAGTGATGATAAATATAAATAAACCAATCTTCGATAGGAAACGGCACTACAAAACGAAGATTGTAAAAAAAACGATTTTTATTGTAATTCGTTCGTTTCATAGGTATTAATACATTGGGCAGCCGGTCATAAAATCAACAGGAAATTTGTACTTACATCCAGAAATGGTTGAGTCAAAGTGAACTGTGTAGCAGCATCATATGGATTGGGGACAGCCAGCCCCGGGCATGAGCCATCGTACGGCTGAAAATAATAAAATATAAATAATAATACTATTTTATGGCAAAAATAAAAACGTTTGCTAATATGACAAGAACATTTGTTATAGAATTAGATTAATCTTGAATCAGAATCTGAATTCGCCTGAATCTGTGAAATTGGATTCAATAATTATGTAGGTAATTGGTTACTCCGAAGAAAAATTTTCTAATAGAGTCCTGTGGCGGCCATGCAGATTATACAGGCAATTCGATTAATTTATTTCAAAACCAAGAGGCATAGGAAAATTACATAATGTTAAAGTTAATAATAATGTAATAGAAATATTAATTAACTTTGATTACATGTTTTCAATTTAACTGACCGGTCATAGCGGTCGCCTGTTTGTGTCAGGAATGACGACCAAACGCATTTTCAATTTTCTTCAAGTTTAGCATGATTGTCACGAAGTCATTTAAATAGTCGTATGTGTAGAGATTTTAATGTTATGATTTCGTTTCAAGATGGTGGCTTTATAATGGAGGTGGAATTAATAAATATTTTTCAATGTAGGTAATAATGTGATATATCAAAATGAAAAATAAACGTTGAAGAGGGGGTCGGGGTGTCTAATTAAAACATTTTGGATCTTATTCGTATCGAAAAATGTATTTAAGGAGATGATGACTAAATATTGTATTATTTATTTAATGGGTTCCAGACCTATTTCATATAAAATATTTTAAACGTTTAAGGGGGGGGGGGGATTTGAATATACGAAGCCTGCTTGAAAAGTATAGAACCTTGAATTTCCCGCACACAGTAATGATGCTAAGGCAACGCCATCAGTGTAAGAAGATAGCTTAATACGCATCTTTGATATTTATTCTCCGCGTTCCAATGTAGTAGTCGTTGCCTGTTCGTCGGATTTGAATTTTTCTCTGAATCAAAATCAAGGTGATGCTTACTGTGTTCTTTGATATTAGTGGGATTTTGCTTGACGAATTCGGGCCGGAAAGTCAAAGTGACTAATAAGTACTATCGAGAAGTTCTCTGCCGACTGCGTGATGCAGTTCGGCGAAAAAGATAAGACATCTGGACGGCGAAAAACTGACTTTCTTGGCAAAATATTGAATTCCAGTTATTAGCCAACCTCCCTACTATCCAGACATGACAGTAAAAATTGACATTGAAAGAATGCCACATTGAAAGAATCCCGTTTTCAGAGTAGAGAAGAGAAAATGCAGAACGCGGCGGCGGAGTTGTACACCATTCCAAAAGAAGCCTTTCGGAAGTGTTTTTGGCAGTGCAAGGAACGGTGGGCTAAGTGTGTGGATGCGCAAGGGGCCTACTTTGAAGGGGATTAAGGTCTCAATCCCGTCATATAAGTAATATATTTTTCACGGTCTAGGGCAGGATACTTTTCGGGCAGCCCTCATATATGCAATATATAAATATTTGTATGTTATTCGTATTTATCGAGATTTATATTTTTTGATTCCGTATCAAGATGATGACCGTTTTAATGGTTCTTATACACTCGAGGTCTACTGTTCTCTGAATTTCTACTTTTAGTTTGTCGTAATAATTTTTGCCGCAAATCGCCGGATGACGAATTGTTTTGACATGATATGTGCACCGAAACGGGTTCAGGCCTAAACAACATATGTACAATATACCAAAATCCCTGGCATTTGCAGCGAAAATCGAACTCAGGACCACCTGTATGAAATTTGGACTTTTAACAACTGAGTTATCTATCTCGTCGACAGAAATATGTGTAATATCACGTTGCACTTACGTTTAGTAAGGTGTCCCTTCCCTGGGGAATAACTTGAGTGGTAACAGTCAAGTGAGCGTCGACTCCGAACAAAGTATCAATAAAAGCATTCGCCGATTTAATTGAGCGATCAGATGCCTCCGATTGAAAATAAAATGTCTTGTGGGAATATTCCTGAGCCAGCAGTTTGGGAAACTCTTCGATATACCTGTGCGCTATTCTGACGATTTCATTGTAGCCGGCTGGCGACAGTTGGTTCGGAGTGGCTTCAATGGCCGTATCGAAGTTCCAGTCTCTTAGAGCCCTATACGCCGCTCTCGAGAGGTTGCCTCTGTCCGCGTTGAAATTTATCAATATGGCATATCTAATAGCTGTCAGTGATTCTATGGCGGTTATTTCAGCTGCCGATGGATAGGCCGCTCCGTTTCTTTGCAGGTACCAAATTGATTTCGGATAACAACCTGAAAATAAACAATTTGTTTTATTAAAATGCCAGCTGCATCATGCTTGTAGCTAGAGGGGGGCAGTAGCCAGTGGCGGCGCTAGACCAAAAGTGGACGTCGGCGACATCAGCTTTGCGATGCCTCTTTCATTTTCCACTCAGAAAGAAAATGTTACTGTAAATCAACTGAATTATACATGTATTAATTATTGCTAATCAAATTGTTACAAAAACTACACGTATTACTTTTTGCTAATCCAATTATGACAACAAATTACACAAACAAACACAAATTAAAATAGACAAACTTTTCGGCATTTAGCCTCACTGAATTTTTTAAAGCTAACACCAGCCACTATTTTAGCTTCAATTAATGTTGCCTTCTATGTTCAAGCGAAACTACAAGCATCATCTGCGAGAACACTCATTTAAGCTGGAAAAAACACGATTCCACATGAATGTCAGGAAATATTTACTAACCATATTGAAAAATAGATTAGACGCACATCTTAAACAGAAATTGTAAGTGTACTCAGTTTTATATTCGGACATATCAGCAATTATGCTGCCTGTTTCTAAAAGTAATAATAATAATAGAACTGATGACTCATGTATTCTCTCTTGGCTCGTCGTGCTTCTCAAGTAGGCTCTATCGCCTGCTTTTAATTTATTGTTCATTGAATAATTGTTCGTTTAATGTTTCGAATCAGTAACTTTCTTTTTTGTTATGTGGGGCGTTTAATTATACTTCTTGAATAGCTTGAATATATGTTGTACATAAGTTTTGTCTTCTCTGTTAGTCATCTTTCCTTTGCGAATGAACAGTAATGCCTGCATTTAATGCAATTCTTTTAGGCCTAGCACACTAAACTTCTCGAATACTTGAGTCGTCGAGTAACGACGGTATTTTTTATTAGCTAACCTCATCTCAAGTTTTTGTGCTTTCACTAGAACAGAAGTTCCCAACCATTTTGAGGCTATTACCCATAAAACGGGTTAGATATTAGCCTCAAAAAAGTTTAGTTTTAAGACACATTTGCTATTATTTTTTTTTCTTCGGTTCCTTGCTTTGTTTTAATTGTCACCGCTGCCGAAAATTCACGTAAAGCAGTATTTTCAATAATAACGCCTTTTTGCCATAATAATGGATACTCGCCCACTAATCTTTCCAAGTCCAAAGAATTGTGCTTTGGCTTCAATTTCAGTATCTGGAAATATTCCTTTATCCACTGATTCGACAATGATTAGTTTTTAGGTAGGTTGTTAGATCTAATAAAGATGATTTTATTAATAATTTTGTCTTGAAACTTAAAGGGGAAACCTGCTTTAGAAGGCCAAAAAAACATGTTTTTCAAGTTTTTTTTGACCTCAAATTAAAATATATTCATGCATCTTTTACCTCTGGAATACCTGAAAGTCTCAGATTGCTGTAAGTGCAACACACTTACTACTTTTCTTAAAAGAAATCTTTAAACGCGTTTTTCTCACATTCATATTTTTCAAACCTGTGATTTTAAAAAAAACTACTGGACAGATCGAGTTGTTATTATTAAATTATCTTCTATATAAACTACCAAAATCAGAAAAAAAATGTTTTTTTATTATTTTTAGTTACTTTCAGGTTGAGAATCGCTGCACTAGAGAAACCAAATTTCGCATTGTGCACGCACCCTAACCTATTATGCCGTGGATCCACTAACTTTGGCATAAGGTAGTTTGACATGTCTCACGGAGGAAAACTTTGGCACAGTATATATATCATTCAAATAGTCTTGTTACACAGCATATTTATGGTCTTATTTCTAAGTATATATACCTGAATCAACGTCAATCTTCCTGACGTCTCCTCTTTGCCCTTCGTATCTCGATATGCCATCCATATCCCAAAAGTCTCCATATTCTGCATAGGTGCATCCCAAATACTGTATAAACATGAAAGCTACTATTGCCAATTTAACATCCATGGTTACTCCTGGGAACCTTAAGTCAATTAACTTTAATATTACAAACACATAAAAACCTCCACTACGTACAATATGTTTTTACGAAATATTACATACCAAATACTCAAAAACACACAGTTTGTAATGAATTCGACAAAACCTTATTTTTTTTAAATACACGTAAGAATTCTATTGTCTGTTGATATGACCGTTCGCGCCACCGATCGAAGCAAAACTAACCAAACTATTCGTCTAAAAGAAAGCCTTAAAAAAGCCGAACAATTGCAATGTTTGATACTCTGTTTGGATTTTTTAAACTTTCACATAGTTAACACAATATATGTGAATAAAGTAGGCTACTGAACCTATACTGCTTTAGCAAATGATACTAGTTATTTTATCGCCTGCTGTTAAATAATTGTTCATGATTGATTGTTCGTTTAATGTTTCGTATCAGTAACTTTCTTTTTTGTTATGTGGGGCGTTCAATTATACTTGGTCGGTACGTACTCATATTAGGTGTAATATTTAGTTCTTATGAATCTCTAGTTCTATAGACCCGGTTTTAGAAATATTTTTGAAGAAATCTCCCCCCCCCCCCCCCTCTCCACCGGCGTTCCGTCTGCCCCGCTAGACATTATTCAATGAACTAGACTTCAGAACACACACTTTGCGTTTTCAATTGCTCCTGCCGCCCGCTATTCCTTCGCTGAGACCACGCGCGACTAGAATCCGGGTACTAGCGATTTCATGCCTCGATCTTGGACATCGTGGTCTATAAAATGAGGTGAAGTGCCTCAAATATTAAACAGTTTTAGTTTAATCATTGCGGTTATCGAAATAAATTTCTTCTCTTTTCATTAAAGTTTTATTTCATAAATGTAACGTTTAATAAATTAATAAATAAATATTATCCTCAGTATGTAATAAATTGTTATTATAATCAGTTTAACAAAATTTTAAGTAATTACATTTCGATGCGACTGGTTTAACTAAATTAAGGAACGCTTCCCACGAGCAGAGGCCTTCGTGGCATCCAGGTAGTCCAGGTAGAGGTTTCTCGTTTCTTAAGAAAAGTACTTTGTTGTACGACACCGATGGCTTCTTTTTCTTTGATTCCGTCTGGCATTGGTAAAGCACTACGGCCACATTCGCTGCGAACGGCTCCACCCTGCTAGTTCTAAATTTCCTGTCCTTCTGCTCCAAGAAATTGAATGCCGTTAGGGGCGGTTTGTCTCTGAGCAGGCCGAGCGCCGTATGGAAGAGCATGATCATGGGCTCGTGGACGAAGAAAGCGGCGAATTTTTGCCTCCTGTTTTGGTATTTCAAATCACCGACGGCCGTTCCGAGCCTCTCATATAGCTCTTTGACCAGCCCGCATCCGGCTCTTTCGCTAGCTTCGGAGCTGTATCCCGCCAGTCTATAATAAAGCAGGTCGAAGTAGTATTCTCCTACTTTTCTGCCTGGCTGCGTAAGAGCCGCGCACCATACTCCTTGAGGCATTATCTCTTGGTACCAGGCACTTTCGTATCCACACGCCAAGAACATCGCTATCAGGACATCCGAAGTCAAAGGTGTTTCGAAGCCGAGGAAATCGGATACATATTGAAGAGCCTGAAGAAAAGAAATTTATTTTTAGAAGATATATCAATACTCGCTTAATATTAGGAGAAATTATTGTGACACCGTATGAATTATTGTAATATCATAATATGATATTACAAACTATGCTTGGGACTGAACACGTACGAGGAGAGACTGAATCACTACAATATCGCTTCATTGGAGAACCGCAGTACCACGGCAGACATGGTATTATTACATAAAATTATCCACAACAACGTGGACAACCCGTATTTCACACAGAATCTATCTTTTCACGTACCACCACGCGTGGATCGCTTTCCCCGTACCTTCGAAGTCCCGCGCGTCCCGACTAGTAAGTATGCCCAGAATTCCATTATGTACCGCTTAATGTCAACTTACGATAATCAATTCCAGAATATCGACCTATTTAACATGAAAGAGAATAAATTTAAGCAGGGCATATACTTAAAATGAATCGAAAATGTCTAATGTCTATGTCTATGTCATGTCTATGTAAATGTCTTAGGAACTATTTGGTTTTCCATTCTTTGTCCTTTAACTTTATATGATAGGTTTATATGATGCAGTATTTTTTTTTTACTTTTTGTACTGCACATTATTACTTAAAATCTATTGACATCCATTCCTTCCTTTTCTATTCCTTTTCCCCTCCAACCCCCACAGTATGCACTGTGCGTATTGGAGACTTAACTAACTAAAACTATTGTTGAAATCATGTCATCGGCCAGAAATATTGTATTTAATGTAATTGTAATATTTTTTGTAGCGCTGTATGTTTTCCTCTGTTAAATAAAATGAAATAAAAAAAATCAAAATAATTATATTAAACATAATATGAAAAAAATATTTATGTAAAATTATTTTATTATTAAAATTAATATATTTTTCATATTATGTTAAAAAACATACCTAATATGTAAAATCATGTTGTTTCACTATTGATAATTTTAATTTACATTTTGACTACATTTTAATTAGACTTTTTAAGTTAATTTTGGAAATATAATTCAGAAATTTACTAATTTGAAATACTATTGACTATTTTTAACTAATTCTTTAATTTTATTTCCATAATAAATATTTTGAAAAAAAGTACATTTATGATTTTTTAAATACCTTTTTGTACCCAATTTGTTTATTTTTGTTTTTTCTTCAAATTAAAACCAAACGTGTGCACATGTAAAATATTTTTCCAGTAGATACACCTGCCTTAGTGCATTGATTTTAATCAATTTAATTATATTTAACATTATTTTGCTCAGCTCCAAAGCAAATTTTGGCAACTATTTTTTGACGGTGAAATGCAGGTGGCGTTGGTAGCATTGACGGCAAAAGTAATAGCAATTTATTTGGCCATATATAGTAACATTGATAATGAATGTTTTTTTTTATAAAGGACTGATTCATTATTAAACCCCAATAATTTAACCAGTGATACCAATAATAACATTCAATTATGAGTGCTATATATCTCATTTTTTATATAGGAGAAAAGGCTATCATTAGATGGCATTCTATCTAGATAGACTAATGATTTTAACTAAACAATAAAGTGCATAATTATTACGTATTGACACTTGTATACTAAATTAAAAATGGACATCTAAATGTATATAATATTAAAATATTATTACTTTATACCATATAGGCGTGTTTAGAGCGCCATCTACAGTACGCCTATATAACGTTATACCACGAAAGTTGCCATATTGAACATAATAAATTTTAGGAATTATGAGTGTCATATACACGTTGCGTTCCGTCATAAAATACTCGTTTCCATATCGGAGAAAGTCGGTAAGCAATCTACTAATACACTATATAATCAACGGTATAGTCTTAGGCCTAGCTAGGTGGCGTTGACGTAGATATTAAGGTGCTGCAATGTGCTTTCTTTTTTGGGTAGCGAACGGGTTCATGCAGCTTGGGCCACAAGATCCATTTTGTTCTCGGATCGGCTCACTCACGATTCAGCTCCTAATCAGAAACCTCCTCGTGCGGAAGGCTAACCCGGGTAAGACTCGCGTCTCAGGCCTCGCAGCTGGTGGACCGGTTTCTCCTGGCGGGATTGCATCCCGGCGCTCCTGGCGGGATTGCATCCCGGCGCTATTGGACGGTTTGCACACCGTTCAGCGACGCCAATCGGTTGTGCACTCTGACTAATTGCTGAAGGAGTCTGGAGACTAGAAATATACTGTCTCCTAAGCAGCGTGGGTGGAAGTTTACCTGTTGTCATGCACTCTTGAAATGACCTTGGCCCACCCGATCCCGTGTGGCACTACGGGCAAAGGACGCCCAGGTGCGATAAATTCAAATTGATTTACCGCTGTAATACAACAGGTAGTGGCCGCGTAAGCGACTTCGGGCTCGTAACCAGTCGGGAGGACGGAGGTTTCCTGAAGGTTAACTCCAGACGGAGATATACTACCAAAACTGGTAGTTAGGGGGCGAGGCTACCCGCTGGCACCTTTCCCCGTGCCCGCCGTAAGGCGTTGGCTTCTAACGGGTTTGTTGGCGGAGCTAGATAGTAGATTGTCTTGTCTCTAAGTCTTCTACTTTCATCCGACAGCGGAAAAAATGATCACATATCGTGATACCAGCCTGGGGCGACGGGTTCGCCCGTCCGTTCGACACCGCCCTACTGAGAGGAGATAAACACATTATTAATATAAGAGGGTATGCTATATGGAGACCGCAGTTCCTCAAGAATACTGGCGGTAATGAGTCACTTCCCTCACCCTTGTGAATGTTTAAGTCTCTGATGCGTTTCTATACGAGCTCTTCAGTTATCTCAATAGAGCTCATATAATCGGTAGCATTATCGTGTTTATATATCGGCGTTATATATGCGATGTAGAGTGGCCTTATGATGATCTGTGTACTTCGTATACGGTTTGAAAATATTAACGAAGTTGACTACTCACAAATTTCGGCCCGTCGTTTGCAACGTTTTTTCCATATTTCACGCACTGCGGAATGCTGTTACATTTACGAATTGACTTGATTCTGGGTTGTAGAAGAATGTTAGAGTGTGTATTGAAGTGGTGACTTGACTCGAAAATATAGAAGAACTCAGTACCTCAAAACAGAGACTCCATTACTTTGGACACGTAATGAAGGGCTCGAAATTAAAAAATATTGCAACTAGTAATGCAAGGATAAATTGAGGACATCCAGGCTCAAAAACCTAAGGGAGTGGCATGGACAAAGTACAACATCTCTGCTTCCTGCAGCAGCTTCGATATTGAAGATAAAAAACGGCACTACAAGAAAGAGATTTTAAAATTTCTTAATTGAATTGCAATTTATACCAGGTATTTATACCTTGGCCAGCCGGCCATAAAATAAACAAGAACTTACATCTATAAATGGTTGAGTCGTAGTGAAGTTTGTAGCAGCATCAAATGGATCCGGTAAAACAAGTCCTGGGCATGAACCATCGTACGGCTGAAAATAATTAACTATAATTAAAATCCATATTTCATGGCAAAAATAAAATCACTTGCTCGAAAATCAAATCACAAGACATATTGGGCTCGATTGCGTTTCTCTTGAACTAAAATCGGAAATTAGTTCAAGCGAATGAGACAGAGCAGTACGTCAGAGCGAAATATGAAATGAACGGTTGTCATTTTTTCCGCATTAAAACTACCCACCACAATATAAAGCAGCCAAATCTAACACCGCTCGAAATGTGTTCAAACTTATTCGGTCGTCTATAAGTTAGTCAGGTAGTTTTGGTGCGAGAAAATTCTACTCGATTTTCTCGCACCAAAACTAGGTACCCGAAAAAACGCAATCGGGCCCATTGTTTATAGACACCGATTATTTTAAACCAGAATCTGAATTCGGCTGAATCTGTAAAATTGGATTAAATAATTACGTAATAGGATACTCCAAAGAAAGCTCTTCTAATAGCGTCCTATGACACGTCCATTATACAGGAAACTTAATCAATTCATTTCAAAACCATGACGGCATAGAAAATGTATGGCATAGAAATGGCATAGGAAAATAATACAGTAATAATAATTAACCTTTTGTTACATGCTCTAAAATTGATTGACCGATCATAGCGAGGTTGTGAGATATATATGTTTCAATTTGACCATTTTGATTTCGTTTGTTTGTTTGTGACGGAGTTACGACCAAACGCAAGTTCGATTTTCTTCAAATTTACCACGTATATTCCTTGAAGTCATTAAAATCGTCTTTATGTGTGGGGATTCTTATTTTTTCAAGATGGTGGCTATTTTAATGGAGGTGAATTTATAAAATATTTTTTCTATTTAATAATCATTTAAATAAATATAAAAAAATATAAGATATAAGATAAATAATTTTCTATTTAATAATTTTCTATTTTCTATTTAATAAAAAGTAAGTTGAACAAACAAATAATATATTTTTTTTAAAATATTTACACAATTAAGAGGGAGTCGCCTCGTGTGAATAATGAAAATATTTTGTATCTTATTGGTATCCAAAAATGTAATTAAGAAGATTTGGACTAAATATAGTATTATTTATTTTATAGATTCTAGACGTACTTCATCTCAAATATTGTATGTTTAGGGGGGGGGGGGTAATTTTGTCTATGTATAGGTTTTCTAAATCGAACAGGTATTAGAATTCAAGTATTTAGGATCGTTGGTTACGGAAAAGAAAGTGGCATCGACGGCCGATGTCCATAGCCGGATATGTCAGGCAACAGCAACATTCGCCTCGCTCAAGTGGTACATATGGAAGCAAACGAATATTACCATCAAAACCAAAGTACGACTATACCGAACGGTGGTTCTTCCCATTCTTCTTTATGGATCGGAAACGTGGACGTTACTACAATCGACCTAAACAAGTTCGAAGTCTTCCAAATGCGATGCTTGAGGCAGATTCTCGGTGTCTCACTCCGCGACCGAATTCGAAACGAGACCATTAGAGATAGATGCGATCTACTAACAACGATCGAAGAAGAAGTACAAAAACGTCGGCTACGATGGTTCGGCCATGTTTGCCGAATGAACGATCATCGCTTGCCACGTAAACTTCTCTGGCGAGACCGTCCGACAGAATGGAGAATTTAGCGATCGGCACCGAAGAAACCCTGGCTAAATAACATCAAAGACGACCTTAAAAATCAACTATTATCGGCTAGGGATGCTCGAGATATGGCAAAAAATCGTCAAGAATGGAAGCGAATCGTGAATAAAAAATTGAGATCCAGCGGCACCGACAGCAGCGCATTGGCTGCGAGGGTGACCCCCTCCCCAATCGCTGGCTACGGAATAAATAATAATAATAATAATAGGTTTTCTTAAGAAAAATAATAATAAATATTTTGTATCTTATTCGTATCTATCGAGGTTTATACACGTGTTTTAGTTCCGTTTCAAGATGATGGTCGTTTTCACGGTTCTAATACACGTAAGGTCTACTGTTTTCTGGATTACTAGTTTAAGTTCATCCTAATCATTTTTGCCGTAAATCAACCGCTGATGAATTATTTTGAAAAAATGTGGAAGCTCGGATATGTGCACCGCAAGGGACTCAGGCCTAAACATATTATGTACAATATATGAATGTTCGACTTCTTAACCACTGAGTTACCTATCTCGTCGATAAAAATATGTGTAATATCACATTGCACTTACGTTTAGTAAGGTGTCCCTCCCCTCTGGAATAACTTGAGTGGTAACAGTCAGGTGCGCGTCGACTCCGAAATAAGGTATCAATAAAAGCATTCGCCGATTCGATCGAGCGATCTGATGCCTCCGATTGAAAATAATATGTTTTGTTGGAGTAATCCTTAGTCAGTAGTTTGGGAAACTCTTCGATATATCTCTGCGCTATTCTGACGATTTCATTGTAGCCGGCTGGAGACAATTCGTTTGGAGTGGCTTCAATGGCCGTATCGAAGTTCCAGTCTCTTAGAGCCCTATACGCCGCTCTCGAGAGGTTACCTCTGTCCGCTTCGAAATTCGCCACAATGCCATCTCTAATAGTTGCCAGTGATTCTATGTCGTTTATTTCCTCAGTCGATGGAAAGGCCGCTCCGTTTCTTTGCAGATACCAAATCGATTTCGGATAACAGCCTGAAAATAAACAATTTGTTTTATCAATATACAAACTGCACCAGACTAGTAGCTATGACTGGGGCAGCAGCCCTATTATGAATACTTTCGCGATTGAATCGCTTTTAGCGATTGAAAAGCGATATTCGTTTATATGGCAATAGATCTGTTAACTACGACGGGCGAAACCGTCACCTCAGGAAGTTTTAACGATATTAAATAGTTCTGTCTCCCGTGAGGTGCGCGTAGAAGATTTGGGACGAAACAGTCCACTGGTGGTCAACTGTCTAGTTACGCCACTCGCCCGTCAGAGGCCAACGTCTTACGGCGAGGCACCGGGAAAGCCTCGCCCCTTGACTATCAATTTGGAAGAATATCTCCGTCTGGAATTAAGTTACAGGATACCTTCTACTTTCTGACCTCCTACTTACGTAGCGGTGATACGGTGTCTACGGAATATATCACGGACCATGGCATCCTTTGGCCGGCTCTTCACCCAGGATCTGGTGGCCGAATGGTCGTTTTAAGAGCAGTTGCCGTAAGGTTCCAACTACCCCCGCTCTATAGGAAACATGTCTGTTACCAGACTCCCCCGGCTGTTAGTCGGAATGCACAATCGATTGACTGACGCCTCTCGGTGCGCAAACCGTCCAGGAGCGGGGAGACTGGCCCGCAGGCCAGAGTCCTACCCGGGCTCGAACTTCTGTGTGTTGACCCGTGCGTTTGACCGACGCTATACAACTGGGTCTTACTGGCCAAACTGCAACAGGGCCCAATAGCTCCCGTTTATATGGCACTAGAAACAGACAACCGTGTTGCGCCTTCAACAGGTAAAATAAATATGACTTATGACTATAATATTATGAATACTAGCTAAGCGACACTATACCCAAATCTATAGTCAAGTATTGGGTATTGGGTTTTTTATAATACCCAAATCTATAGTCAAGTATTGAACGTTACCGTCGTATCGCCTTACTTGAGAGGGTATCCTTACTTGAGACAAAACTTCGATTAAATTTTGATTGACTTTATTTCCACTTTCCAAAAATATTCCATCCTTACTGTTACTGTCATCGGGACCTTCAAGCATCTAAGTTGCTTGTACTCATATTTTTTTTATTTTCTTGAAGAAAATTTTGGTTTTGTCAGATTTCGAAATCGCGGCACGAAGGTAAGCTTTGTTTTTATCGAAATAAACTTTGAAATATATCGTGACGCAGAAGAAGAGACATATTTAGTTAGTGTACTACTAAATAAAAACCATATCAACAATATTTGCATTAATGCAGTAATACAAATATATTTTTTTTAAGGTTTTGGATTTTTTTAGTTGTAATATAAACTTTTTTCAGGTTTTCAAGGTAGATTTTAAGTTTTTTAACGTATATTTTGTAAGAATTGAGTAGATTAACATGCATGCCGTTGATTTGGCACCACAGATTAACATTAATAAATGATTTCATTTCAATATTTCGGTGATTTTATTTTTTTCAAAATAAAAATTATACGAAAGCTTTTTTTAAAAATTTATTCATAACGATTCCTTATAACTTTAAAAATATCTCAAGTTAAAACATAAGGATCTAACATGATTCATTCGTGTATTTTTCATGCCTATCTCAAGTATGACAACTTTAGAAGTAACATGACACAAAAATTTATTTTTTTGTGTGTGAAAATTGAAATTAATATTACATTTCCGTGTTATAGTAAACTTATAGACTTTCACCTGAAAATCGGTTGAAAGTTTGTTGCCATAATTAAATCCATTGTACATTTATTTTTTGGTTAAAGTCAACATCTGTCTCAAGTAAGGCGATTTGATGGTACTTGAGTCTTTACGCAACCAAATATTACTCAGGTGCCAAGTAGTACGTTGGAGCAGTACGTGTTGGATGCATTCTATAGTCGAAAATCGTTCATTCTCTCAGCTGAGTAGTATCTAGTAGAAGGGAAAACATGGGGAAAATATTCCGTTGTCATAGCAACGCTCGTGTCATATTGGCCACACAAGTAAAATATTTTTATTTCGTAATTGATTCGAAAATAATTTACTAATCCTTCATTTTTTATCTAAATTTATGATGAAGATTTACAGATAATATTAATCCCCATTTTAAGGTTATTTATATATAATATATAAATTGATTTATGGGCATGATTAAAAATATTGACACAGGCATCGGTGATGACGAAATTGTCGTTGCAATCAACTATGATAAGGGCTATCTGTAAAAGCCAGAAAAATCCGTCAGCTCAATTTCAAGCAAACGGCTTCTGATAGCTAATTTCCATGACACTGTGTCTTGGAAACTATTACGATCAATAGTCGTAACTATCGAGGGGCAAAAGCTCCCGGATAAAGTAAAAAATTACTTCAACATGGTTAGAGTAGAGATTTATTCCCTTTCGGTCATCCAGTGCAATAGCTGCTGTCGAGTTGGCCACACTAGAAAGACCTGCAGAGCCAAAGCACCATTGTCTTTCCGCTGCGGATGAGCCATATATGTGGAAACATGTGTTGCAACTGACGCTTTGTTGCAACTGCCGAGACACCGACCAGCTTGCCACTTTAGTTAAATGCCCAGAATTCGAAAAGCAAAAAAAACAATTTAAAAAATAATATGTCAGAGGATAACCTGTCATTTTTTGAGGCATCAGATGGAGTGCCGAAGATAGGAAGCAGGGATAGACCCTATTGAACCATCACCGCTACCCCCTTTATCCCTCGCCCATTAATTTTAACCCCCTCGACCTCGAACGAGGGTAATAGTCACTGTATTTTTAACAAGCTTGTTTGTTAAAGGTAAACGCAAACGCAGCGCTTGCTCCGCCATGGGGGGTGAACTTTGAAACACTGGATCCTGTTTTATCCTACTTTTCAAAATCATATTTAGCAGTAAAATCAATTTACTATTTTAATTTCCAAAGCTCGCTCTTGAAACGTTTCCGGCACCGCGTATATGTCAACATGAAATGGATCCGTCGATAATCTATCAATATTACTATCGCGCGAGTTAGGAAAGTAGCACTTGAACGCATCAATAAGGTGATCTTCCATAGAGCGCGTTTCTTCTAAATAAAAACAGGAGTAACTGTATGGCCCTGATATATTTTACCTTTTCAAAATTGCAACATTTCAGTATACGCCGTGACGCCATGGAGTGTGCCCACCTTGGAATATCTAAACGCCTCCCTTGGGAGACGCGCATGCACTAGAAAAACCGCATTGTGCACGTACCCCAAGCTTTTATGCCGTGGATCCAGAAACTTTGGTAAAAGGTAATTTTGGCGTGGGGCATGGAGGAAAACTTTGGCATAGATATACCATATGCCAAAGTTAGATAGGAAAACAGGAGTGATTGTATGGCTCTGCTAAAATTGTACCTTTTCAAAGTTGCACATTTTCAGTATATGTCGTGATGACATGGAATATCTACACACCTCCCTTGGGTTGCGCGCCCCTTACATTGAAAATCAGTGCACTATAAAAACTGCATTGTGCACGCACCCCAAGCTTTTATACCGTGGACCCACAAACTTTGGCATAAGGTAATTTCGGCGTCGGGCATGTAGGAAAACTTTGGCATAGGGTATATATCAAGTGAATGGTCTTGTTACACAGTTCATTAATAGTCATATTTCTAAATATACATACTTGGATCAACGTGAATCTTCCTGACGTCTCCTCTTTGCCCTTCGTACCTCGATATGCCATCCATATCCCTATAGTCTCCAAGGTATGCATATGTGTATCCCAAGTACTGTATAAATATGAAAGCTACTATTGCCAATTTAACATCCATGGTTACTACTGAAAACCTAAAAGAAATTATCTTTAATATTAACAACACAAAAGCCTCCACTACGTATAATATTTTTTAAGAAATAGTACATACCAATACTGGCAAACACGCAGTTTGTAATGAATTCTACCAAACCTTATTCTTTTAAATTGCACTAAAGATTTCTATGTCTGTTGGCATGACTGTTCTAGCCGCCGTCTGAAGCAAAACTAACCAAACCATTCGTCTAAAAGAAAGCCTTAAGAAAGCCGAACAATTCCAAAGTTTGATACCCGATTAGTTTCACATTGTTAACACTAGATATATAAATAAAGTAGGTTACTAAACCCGTAATCCTTTAGCAGGCGATATTAGTTTTTTAAATTGTTCTTTAAATGTTCCGCATCAGTAACTTTCTTTTTGTTATGTGGGCCGTTCAAATATACTTGGTCGGTATTTATTTCTTGTAGGTTGAGCAGGTTCTTTTCAAATATTTTTGAAAAATTCAAACTAATCATAGGTTTAACTAAAAGCAAAACAACAAAAATAATGCAAATAAATAATAAATGGATCAAACGTTTTTAAAATTTTTCTCGGAACAAATAAGGATATTCATTGCTATTTTCTCCCGCCATAGTGCACAGCGGCGACTTAGTTCTTAATAGGTGCGAAGCGAGCGACACACCGCGCGAGCGACGCACCGCGCAAGCGACCATCGGGTAGAAGATAGAAACAATCGCGATTGGACGAAACTACCACAGTGATGACAGATGACTCACACATTTTCCAGCCATAATGCTGTTTAAAACCATAATGCTGTGAAAATACTATTTTAAATTAAAATACATATAAATTAACTCTATTATTGAGCGTTAAAAAAGTAATTAGAAAGGCAATCGCATACTTGCCATACTATAGAAAAACCTATTTTGCGAAAAAGGGACAGGGTTTTCAATTTCACTCCCAGAGCAATATTTTATTTACATTAATATACCTTTTAAACGACTTAAGTCATCGCTGTTGGTCTGGGTACCAAAATGTCCATTGTCCTTAGTGAAGTTGGAGCTTCACATTTCCATATTTTATATTAGGTGCGGACTTTAAATTATTTAATATCCCCGCAGTATCCATGACAATGAAATCTGCGTGAATTTTTATAGATAACGCGTTCTATTAACCTTTATAATGTTATGTAAATTGCCAATATTTTCCATCTGTGTATTTTTATCAATGACGATATATTTTTTTTCAACGATGCTATAAAATAAATTTCACTGGCAATTACGGCAATTCGACGGACACGGTTTTAGCAAGAAGGTCGGTTGTTGCTGCGCGAAAACGAAAATGGAGGTGTCTCCTAGTATGTATTAAATTGTTACAACACAAGATGAGCGATGAGTAACTATTTCGAGACACAAAAACTAGATTATTATTTTGGAACCAGACGATTAAATCATGACCTCGATTGCGTTTCATCGTGAACTAAAATCGGAAATTAGTTCCTGTAAACGAGACAGGACAATACGTTAAAGCGGAATGTGAAATGAACGGTTGTAACTTTTCCGCATTAAAACTACCCACCGAAATTGAAGCAGCTGAATCTAAGACCGCACGAAATGTGTTCAAAGTTATTCGGATGGCTGTAAGTTCGACAGGTAGTTTTGAAGCAGGAAAAATCCACGATCGTTTATTTCATATTCCGCTCCAACGAATTGCTTTGTCTCGTTCGCTTGAACTAATTTCAGTTTTAATTCACGAAGAAACGCAATCGGGCCCAATATCACACCCACACTGTCTAATCGATCCATATACAAAATTAAATTCATAGGAGAGAAAAATATAACATTTCAATTAAAAAATATGCTACATCTCACATACCAAACTAGCTGTATACCGCGGTTTTACTCGTCATTTAATTTAAAAGAAATCGGATTATTTATATAAACTTTAGAGTTCTTCGGCATAGACAATATTTTTAGTCATATTTTAGTTTGGTATTAATATAAAGTATACGGTTCGCCGCAGCCTGATCTAGATGAGGCAACATAAAATTGTCCGTGGGAAAAACAGTATTATCTTAAATCAATTCCGCCATGCTTAAAAGTTTGTCCCTGCGCTTTATTTATAGTGACAGCAAACGATTCCTTTACAGGAAATTGTATCTTTTTTAAATAATGGTAAATATGTAGGTATCATCGGAATGCGAGGTTCAAAAAAAATCTAGAGGGTCCATATTATTAGGATTATTGCGAATCGGAGTCGGAAGTCCGAAATGTGTAAGATTTTTCGCACATCTCATAAATTACAGTAACCTCTATCAATGTAAGCCGTTCATTGTATATTTCATCATTGTATGCATTAGCGAGTCATGATTTTCGTTTCGAACTCTATTTAATATGTTACTTTTGTCACACAAATTACTACTGTTGTATCTATCTCTGATTAATAAATTACTCAAATTACTACTGTTGTATCTTTGGTTGGTTCTGATAACTGGAAAAATATTAGGATGATACCAAATAACTGTAAGTTTTGCTGCTGACTCAGAAATAGCTGCGTCTGAAAGAGTATTTTCCCAATATTCAACTCCTTCTAATAATCCTAATTCTTTGCAAGCGCCGTGATATGTAGCCAAAATAATGCCCTAACAATTCTAAGATTCATCAATTATATACTTAAATAAAAACATTCCGTTTGGGTTGGATGTAAATTATAAACACAGCCTAACGCTGCGTTTTTTTATTACACCAAGGTACCCACCAATATCTTGGCCACGTTTTCATTTATGAAATATATTTCTTTCCCAAATATAATATTTGAGCACCTCATGGTACATCAAAGTTTTTGCAAAATCGTCGTTTCTGCAGAGCTCGAAAAACCCAGTGAGACTCGATGGAGGAGGAATATTAACGCGATCCTGAAGGTTTATTCTTTGTCTATTTTACAAATGGGTCACCAAATGACGGACTGCTGTATAGCGTTGATGAATAGGTAACTGAAAAATTCTCCAAACACCTTCAGAAGTGCTAATATAGCGTCCATTAATATATATTTTCTACCTCATCGTTATAGTTTTGCAAATAGAAAAAAAACAATTTAAATAGCATTCCTCTAGAATTGGGCTTTTAAAAGCAAACAGAATTGTCATCAAATCTGGCTGGTACTTTCAGAGATTAACGAGTTTAAACAAAAAAAACAAACTCTTCGGATTTTTTATTAGAATAGACATAAAATAAATAAATAATTATTATATAACAAACTCACATACTTATAACGTTTCAAGATCTCGAGTCTTAAACGAGACTCTCGAATGTCTACTAGAGACATGAGGGGGCAAAACCAATTTATTGGTGAAGCTTCCAATTTGGTACTCTAGCCAGTGTCTCATAGAGAAAAACTTTTTTTTCGTAAAACTTTCTGAGATTCCTGGTACATAGCTCGAGTAATTTTAATCTGAGACAGTTTTTAAAGTCTAGACCTGGGTTCGAGGTTTCTCAAAATATTTACATTAGAAAATTTATCTCTCTCATTACCAGTTTTACTTAATGTCAACGTTTCTTATTGGCCTGTTTCACGAGTTCTCAAAGTTTGTACAGAGCTAGATTAATGTATTAAGGAAATTAATTAATTTAACAGAATTCACTGTAATTACAAGATTCGGCGACGCCTTTAACTAATCTCTCAAAATTCTTCCAACTGCATATTCCATCGGGACATTGGGGTATGCCGGTCCAACGGTGTTCATTCCTCAGCAGGAGTACCACGGGTTCTGAATTTGGGCATTCGTGTAAAACAGCAGCGACATTGGAAGCAAAAGGTATGATCTCAGTAGTTCTCCATTGTCTATACATCTCCTCTTTAAAATTGTAAGAACTCAACGATGGCTCGTCTTTCAGAAGGCCAAGAGCTGTGTGGAGGAGCATTAATAAAAAGTCGTGAGAGAAATAGAGCACTGAGGTTTGATTTTTTGTCGGTTCGTCTAGTTTGCCGGAAGCAGTAGCGAATCTGCGAAAAAAAATTAAAGATGGTTAAGTGCGAACAATCATAGAATTATACGAGCAATCAATGAATTATAAATGATTTAATAATCTATCTATAAATATAAATGGATGCTGGTATTATTAAAATTAGTATTATTAAAATAAAAAAAAATAAAAAATGGTTAAGTGTGAACAAAAACAGAATTATACAAGCAATAACTGAATCATAAATAATCTAATAATCTATCTATAAATATAAATGGATGTTGGTATATTTGAGCTTTACTTCGACACCGTTTGACCGACCACCATGAAAGTTGGCACATACATATGTCTCTTTTCATGGACAATAGTTTTATGCTATCCGATTTATTGTAACTCGCCACTAGATGGCGCTTCAGCAGCTAGACTTCTATACCGTTCACCCGATCGCCGTGAAAATTGGTATACATAGGTATTTAAGCCGGATAATATTTTATTAGTGCTATCACCATCGTTGTGACTCGCCACTAGATACATATATAGCTAGCCCTTCAACCCTTCAACTTCTACTACCGTTTAACCAATCGCCATGACAATTGGTATACATAGGTAATTGAGCGCGGATAATGTTTTCACGCTATCAACTTCGTTGTAGTTCGACACTAATGACTATGTATTCGGCGTTCATATACCAGTGTTTAATGTATGCTAGACAGCACCTAGCAGAAACACCAATTAATGCAGATATTCACTCGCATCATACCCGCGGTAGCTCCCTTTTATGCGTACCCCGAATACGACTGGCAAAAGTATAGAAAAGCTAATTGTACCTTAGGATTAAATTCTATAATCTACTCCCTACAAAATTTAAACAAAATTTAAACTGTTAAACTGGGACGCGCCTGTCACGCACTGTTCAGGTTAGTAACGCTCCTTGATAGAATACCTAGTGCTTAGGCGCGAGCTACACGCAACGGACGTAAGACTCGGACACAATGCGGAGAACTTTCATACAAAATGTATAGAAAATACGCGACGCAAGACATACAACTAGAGCTGTCAACTACAGCGCGCGAACGCGTCACCTCAGGAAGTTTTAACAAAATTTGATCGTTCTGTCTTCCGTGAGGTGAGCGCAGAAGACTTAGGACAAAGCAGTCCACCGTCAAGCTCCGCCACATGCCCGTAAGAGGCCAACGCCTTATCCGCGAGATAGCCAGGTATGATACCCAGCGGGCCGACACTCGCGCCCTTACTTCCCGTTGCAACTAGATTACTCCGGTCCGGAGTAATCTGGTCGCAATTTCGTGTCCGTGCTGTTGAGCGTTGAGGAGTCCCCTCGTCTAGAGCCAACCCTGGGCGCAGCAGTCATGTCATGGTGAAATTTAGAACGTGCTATTATAACTGAATAAGTATATAAAATTTCGCGTCTGTGCTGTTGACCGTTGAAGAGTCCCCTCGCCGGGAGCCAACCCAGGATGTAGAATCAGGTCATGCTTACCATAAAAAAATGCATTGTCATCGGAATTGAACTAACATGTAAATTTTTAACTTCATATGATATTTTAGGAGATCCCTCAATACCTCATGGATCCCACCCATCATCAGAACAGGATTTTGATAAAAAAGGGACCAATCTGTGAGTTCTGAAATAATAAACATTTTAAAAAAAAGAAAAAAATACAACCGAATTGATAATCTCCTCCTTTTTTTTAAAGTTGTTAAAAATGATGTTTGTGTGTGTATATGGTACAGACCCTTATTATCAATATGACGAAGTGATCTGATGACCAAAAAGAGTTGTTATAATTCGCGACTTGGATAAGCCTTGAGAATACACTAAACGAAAAAAAAAATAAAAGTGACGAACCTAGTCCACAAATCTTGAACCAGAGCGCATGCACCTCTTTCGGACGCTTCATGACCATAACCGCTCATCTCGTAAAAATACAGGTCATAGTAATATTCTCCAACGTCAAGGCAATATTGGTTTAAAGCTGGACACCACGCCCCGAATTGGATTTCATCCTGATACAATGCGGAATCATATCCGCATGTGCTGAATATGGTAGTTAGATCTGAGATTGGCAGAGTATCTTCGTAGCCAAGTCGCTCTGATAGCATCTCCAAGGCCTATAAAAAAACAATAAATAATTATAATTACAATAAAACTAGTGGAGTGCGAGTGTGGTCTTTGCGACGGGGGTTCTGTACCTTATTTTATTCCATAGATTATTAGGAGGGATATGGAGGGTGGTCAAGTATTACGTAACGCAATTTTTGAAGATTTTTGACCCTCCCTCCACGCATGTAACGCCCGTAACGTTTTTCTGTACCTCCCCCCCTCCCTAAACGTTACGTAACACTCAAGTGACCATTTTACCTAAAAGTCACAATTATGTTGCGCAAAGTACCGGAAAGTCGCTAAAATACTTTGTTATTGTTTTATTAACGTTTGCGGTGATAATAAATAAAACAAGAGATTTCTAAATCGCTATACATGCGTATATTGTTTATTTTACTTATTCATATTGTTGTTTAATAAACAATCACACATAATGTAATAAACATTTGCTTAAGTTTAAAATATATTAAAATGGGCTCAAATTTGTTCTAATAAACTTTTACTACTAATCTTACATTAAATTATGCCATTTTCCTGACTTGGCCCTGTCCTTACATACATTTTTGACTTTATCCACCAATGTTTTTCTCATGCATTCTCCTACGTTAGCTTTTTTTTCTTAATAAACTCTTTCAAAAAAATGTTTACGTAACGCGTTGTTCGAACCCCCGTCCCGCCCCTGTAATGCATCGTTACGTTTTATAAGACCCCTCCTCTTTCCCCAAATTTCTTTACGTAATACTTGAACGTCCCCTTATCTCCCAGACTATCAGACTCTGTAATTAGGACTGGAATGTATATATATCAAAATTTTAGATAATAAAAAATACAAATATGCTTCCAGTTTTTTTGTAAGAGGGTTAAAAGATTATGGTTTTAGACTTTCACGGCCTTAGAAATAGAAATATCTGTAAAACCCTGTTGACCAGGCGTTTTACTAAACGCGTTTAAGAGCTGTTGACCGATTGTTCTGTTCGGACCCACTATGTTGAGAAATAAACGCATTTTAAGCCATGTTTAACTACACAAGGCGTAAATAACGGGGTTCAGAGACAAATAGAGTTTTTACTCGGGTTTAGCGGTGGACGGATATTGATTGCATTCGAATCGACTTTGTTACTATTCAAATAATTATAACATAATTTCATTAAATAATTGTGAAAGGTGATATAGATTACTTAAATGTTTAAATATAGCTAAATACACTATAAAAAAAGAATATTTCATATAATAATATAGTATCTGATTTTAAAATACATTTTGACAAACTACCATATGAAATCTCTAGATTAGGCGACACATTTTGCTATCTTGCACAAGAAATACAGAGTACCCCCTCCCCCCTCCCACTTTCTCGCCGTCCCCGTGACGAAACATGTAAACACATTTGAACATGTAAACACACATGTAAACACATGTAAAAACATGTAAACACAGAAACACAGTGACTGACCGACACTTTATCAGAAAGATAAGAGGCACTAATTACATTGTAACTACAACATTTTTCTTGGTAATAATCACGGGTTAATAATTGTTCTAATCTAGACCAATACTTATCTCTTTTATCATTTTTTCTGATATTTGCATGTGTAAATGTGGCTTACAATAATGCAGTTTAGGAGAGATAACGGCTTGTGAAAACAAAATTATGAACTATATACACATATATAGTTAAATGGAAAATGTGTTTACCAGTTAGCGATTTCAAACGGTCGGTACGAAGCGTTTATAATCCAATTAAAGTAAGCAATAGATGGAAATCATGGACTGGATGGAAGATCTGGAAATATGCAACCGGGTATTAATTTAAAAAACGACTGATTTATTTGGGGACTTACGTAGTAAGGTCCATAAATTTCTGGCCCCGCCCACTTCGGATGCTTGAAACCACTTACGACTTGTGCTATTGGATGATGTTATTGTGTACATCGCCTCATTAATTAATTTTTAGCAGTTTCGTTTTAACCTTGATTCGAAGCAGACATTTTTTAAAAATGTTTAAAACCGAATATCGCGCTGTGATATTTCTTTTACTAAAGAAGGTCTTTTTCCGGCGCAAATTAAACACCGTTTGGATGCAACCGAAACAACGTACGAGGCGTCTTCTTCTTCATATTCCACTATAAAAGAATGGCTAAGCTATTCAAAATGGACCGGGAAGTTTTGGAAGACGATCCTCGCTCCGGTCAAGCCAAGCCGTCAGGGGAGAAATGATTCATTGAAATCCAATCATTTTTGGGGAGATATGATTGATTTTCAGTATTTTTAACTGCTAAAGAAAAGCTCTAAAGAAATCCCACTCGAAATACTAGTCACTAGTCGACAAAAAAAATATGGCCACTATTTTTGGGAATTCCCAAGGGATTTTGCCCATTGACTTTAAGGAATGAAATACGTACTGTGAACGCACATAGTACTGTGAACGCACTAGACATAGTACTGTGAACGCACAGTACTATGTAGTTCTACTGCACCGTTTGCGATACTCCATTAAGCAAACAAGACGAGGAAAACTGGTTACAGGTGTTCGGCTACTTCACGGCAGTTAGCCTGTGCTGTGCACACAGCACTTATTGCCAAAACTGCTGTGAAGGAATATAGACTCTCGAAAATCTCTCACCCACCCTGAAAACCAGATCTAGCCCCTAACGATTACTATCTGTTCACCAGTATAAAATCCGACTTGCTGGATAGGAGATTTCAGACCGATAAAAAGGTTTAACAATCCGTTAAGGCCCAATTTGCAACTAAGGAAGAGAATTATTATTTAAGGGTATGGAGCTGCTTTTAATGAGATGTAATAAATGTATTGAACTTAAACGAGATTATACTGAAAAATAGTAATCAACATGTTTTTATTTTTACCTTTTTTATACCTCGGGCCGGAAACTTATGCTACGGTAGTATAGCTACGGTAACTACATCCCAGTCCAAGATTGCTAGGTCCAAATAATAGATAAATGTATAACAGTAATATGACTCAGAGAAATAAAGTAATCAGTGATTTGGTCTTATCCCTTATGATATACCTAATTCGGCGGAACATCGGCTGGCAAATGATCATCGAATTATTTATTGATTTTGAAATATGAAATATTACTAAGAATGAATTTGAATTTGAATGAATATTGTAATATTACTAAGAATGAAGCAATTTAAATAATGTTATGCTATTATACTAGGATATGGCTCATCATATCGATTATTACCTTGATGTTATGATTGTTTTTATTATCTTAAATATTAACCTGTTTTGGTTTGTTTTTTATTATTTCATTGTGATTTTGCTTGATTATTTATTATGAATAGTCATAGTTTACATTTTTTAAAATTATCTTGCTTAATTACCTATCCAGTAGAGAGGCGAAAAAACAGGACATTGCAATAGATTGATTCACTTTCACATTGCACTGACGTACCTACATCACCTATATAACGTGAATAGACATCCCGATTTTGAATCGGTTGTCCCGCAGTCTTCAAATTTTCCCTAAAATATTAAAAAGTCCCGCTTTCTCAAATTGTGCCTATTATTGTACCTATTATTTGTTTAACCGTAGCTGCAGGTACTTACTCAGGTAATATGTATAGTAAACGCAGTGCCGCGCCAGCCATAGTCAGCCATGTGCGCGAAACCATTGAAGCGCCTCTTTGATTACAAAAATGATT